>OX352478.1:12588471-12700971 GCA_947093115.1 Brenthis daphne | reverse complement strand
ATAAAAATACGTTAAAGGAGACAATAAATGCTACTTGTGTTAATTCATTAAATTAATCATTTCGACTGGTTTATTAAAGTACTGCTCATAATATCGATTAATCTTCTATACATACAGATAAATAAAATTGAAGTGTCTGTTTGTAATATCAAAATAATAGCTTTTTACTAAATGCATGAATTATGTACGGTATTTATAAAAAAAAGGGAATTTTTAAAATTTCTGTCTGTCTGTTTGTTCAGGCTAATCTCCGAAACGGTTGGGCTGATTTTGACGGGACTTTCGCTGGCAGGTAGTTAATGTTATAAGGAGTAACTTAGGCTACTTTTATTTCAGTAAAAGAATTAGGGTTCCCCTCAAAAAAAGTTAAATGTATTTACGGACGAACCCGAGTTAAGCGAGTGTGAGTCGCTACTATATATCATAACTTTAAAAAGAAATACATGAATTGTTAATTAAAATAACAATTCAAAGTTTATTTAAACTAACAAGAGGTTCATAAAAAAAAAACAAACGTTGCATCGGTTGAAAAATTGTTATAAATATTTTTTAGCATATGAAAAATCTATAGAAATATTTTTACATTGTCGAAAAATAAATAATCCCGAAAGTGCCGAACTATGAATGGAATTGAAATAGCAATCAAATTGATCCCCTCGGAATAGCCTCGTGTCTGTATACTGTAGCTCGTCTGACAACTTGCTTGGGAGTCGATTAAGGAATGTCGGAGAACTATCTAAGCGATCAAGCTAGCTTTTAGATATATTACTGAATGATCTGCTTTGTTGTAGGTGCATTATTGTAAGTAGTTTGAAAAATTATTCCTAACAATTAAATAAGAATTGTGATAGAAAATGTACTTCTGACATTTCGCAAAGCGATTGTTAAGTTAAAAAATATGCTGAGCTAAGCTTAGGGCAGTGAAAAATTTAACATATATGTAGATTTTATGACCATATTTTAGAAAAACAGATCAAAAATGGCGAAATATAGTGTAGAAAATCTTACTTACAATTTTCTTATAACACTGGATATTCTTAAGAATGCAAATGCGGGATCTGTTTCTAATATTTAATTAAATGTAAATATATATAGTTTTAATTTACAGCGTAGTTTAACTAAAATGAGTTTTTAATGAAAGTAGTGTTGTTAACACGTCAGTTGTAACGAAATCCACCAACTCGCATGTGGCCAGCGTGGTGGATTGAGACCATCCCTTTGGCATTGAGAGAAAGCCCGTTCTTAGTATTAAATATAATTTAAACTACGTAAAATTTTAATAATCGATATTTTTAATTATTACGCAGAATAAACCAGTAGAACATAAATACATTAAAACTCCAATGATTTGTGTTAAATAGCATCGTGGGAAAATTTATAAAAGTACAATTCTGTGAATTTCAGACATTAATGAATCAGGTATTATAAGTAATAAATTCTACTTTTACCTATTTGATGAATTATTCATATAAATGAAACAGGATTTAACGTCAATAACATTAAAAATTATCGGTGCTTTATTAAATATATTTTACTCATATTAAATATTATAGTTGAAGTTTAAAATGCTTTAATTTAAAACTTTCTTACTGACAATCTAAAAATCTACTAGCTTTTTGCTACGATTTTCAACCGACTTCAAAAAGGAGGAGGTTCTCAATTCGACTGTATTTTTTTTTTTTTTTTTTTTTATGTTTGTTACCTCAGAACTTCGTCATTTATTAACCGATTTGGACAATTTTTGTTTTGTTTGAAAGAGTATACTTCCAGATTGGTCCCATTTAAATTTCAAAAAAAAAACCACCCCTAAGGGTGGAAAAATAGCTAATAATGAATTTAACCTACTTCTAATTGTCATATTGACTTGAAACTTTGCAAGTGTTTCTATTTCCGTTGATAGTACAATGGTTCGATATTGTTGACCTGATTTGATGGTAAGGCCAGAAGGTGGATAGGTGGAACTTTTCAACGGCTAATAGTAGATACTTTGAGTTTGGGCTTATTTTGTTTGATTCGACAAGCCTAACACTTTAGAATTCGTACTTTGCTACTACTGTCTACACTAAAAAGGGAAAAATAAAAAATTTTTAACAAAAAAATAAAAACCGACTTCAAACAAAAGCACTAAAAAGTAAAAAATAACTGATTGGTAGTTTTCATTTACTATACATACCTAATCAAATATTTTCGAAGTCGGTGTGCTTTGGCTAAGTAATTAAAGCCTACCTATTAAATACATACCTTCGAAATCGGTGCCAGCCCATACAAAGCGAAGCACACCGACTTCGAAAATATTTGATTAGGTATGTATAGTAAATGAAAACTACCAATCAGTTATTTTTTACTTTTTAGTGCTTTTGTTTGAAGTCGGTTTTTATTTTTTTGTTAAAAATTTTTTATTTTGTTTATATTTTTCTATGTAGGTTAGCTTTGTTACTTTTCATTCACTATATCGTTTCTCTCTATATCGGACTCTAAATAAACTTTACAATGGTTAAATGTTTGTATGATATGTTCATGATATGTCCGTACTTAATTAAAATACTTGCTACTTTTATATTTATAATTTAACTAGCATTGCCCGCGGTTTCGCCCGCTTTCAGATGACAAAAAACCAAATTCTTAGGTTTTACATATTAGTATACCTACTCTTACAATGCAGTTTTTGTATTTTTTCTCAGAAATGAGATATTTTCCCACGGTAAAAAGTATCTTATATGTTGACCTGGATAACCAGCTATCACCATACCAAATTTCATCAAAATCCCTCCAGTGGTTTTTCTGTGATGCGGTAACAGACAGACAGACAGACAAAAATTCTAAAAACTATAGATTTGGCCTCTGTATCGATAATAATGTCTATTTCAATAAGATTTTCCAAAAAATATTTCATGTACAGGTTCGGTTCAGTTTGAATGTTATTATATGTATAGATTTTGTTCCCGAATTTAGCGATTTGAAATACCATAAATATGGACATTATTTCATTTTTTAAGTAAAATTTTTAACTTACTACTTAAAACTAACATTTATTAATATAATAGAAACCCATTTATTCTAATAAAAATGTAAACTGTTTTCTTTAACATTTTTATTTATCTTAATAGCTGTGTAATTGTCACGATAGTTGTAGAACCGTTAATTAAATTTCGAAATGCACTAATGGTTCTGTAAATGTATGGCATTTTCTTTAGGAACCAATAAATGTGTTGTTTATAACGACATGAATGAAAATCTTTTATATAAAGACGCAAGGCCAGCTTTAACGATGCTAGAAATACGATCAACCTCGAGACTGATAGTAGTACAGCAACAACGGACGAACGGTAAAAATATCTATTAGACTTTTATCCTCGTTTTACGAACATGAAAATAATTAAAACTAGCATTGCATTTGATATGACCGATTAACTATTAAACGATTAAAATTTCGTGTAATTAAATGATTTCCACCAGGTTGTTTAGTGTAGAGATTCATGAACGACATGTAAATTTTAATCTAGATATAGCTAAAATCAGACTTACGACTTCTGACTTAGCGACAGGTTCGTTACATTGAAAGTTTAAAGACTTTTTCAAAGTCCTAAACGAATTACATGAAGAGATCGATTTTTTAATTAAGTATTCAGTCGTTCGCAGGTTAGGATAAGCATCAAACTTCACAATTTCTTAAATTTTCTTCCTATTTCTCTTATTTTGCCCCTATCTAATATCTAAACAGTAACTATCAATATCTATCTATGACTACAATAACATCTAACTATCAATACAATGTTAGTTTACATTGAAATCGAAATCATTTGTCTAGAAAAGGCAAAAAGGAGGTCAGTTTTCCAAAATAACTTTAAAGATTAGATTTTAATACCTACATAATTAATACTATATCATATTTATGTCAACCCTATTTTAGCGCGCGACTAAATTAAATCCATTATCTCACTTATTTTAACACAACTTTTCAAGTAAATTGTGTTTTTCAATAAAAAATTACAATAGCCGTTAAAACTAACCGCTTATGAGGTTTCAGTTATAAATTATAACATACATTTTTATGGCACCAATTTTTGATTCAATTGTAGATAAAAATATTTTATGTTAGATATATCGAGATATGAATGTTTTGTGGCTTACTGTCGTCTTTTTATTACTTTTGGTACTTAATTCTGATATTTAGTACTTGTTTTTATTGAGGCTTCGCTCGGATGGTAACGCGATCTGTTATCCTCATCGAAATCTTTTCAAAGGGTTTGTTAATGACAAATTTCCTGTCCATCTTATTCCTTATGGTCAAGGAGATCATACTTGGACGAAATTTGACGACACGTTTGGTTCAGTGTGTAGTGACCCTACTTGCTGTGCCAGCGGTCGCGGGTTCAAGTCCCGCTGGGGACATTCATTGTGTGATGAGCACGAATGTTTGTACTCCAGTCATGGGTGTTTATATTTATAATATGTACGTATTTAAAGTTATATATGTGTAGTGTATTAACTATCTGGTATCCATAACACAAGCCTCGTAGCTTACCATGGATCTAGATGGTGCTGTGTCTTAATGTCCCAACATATTAAAATAAAATAAAAATTATATATAATTATAAAAAAAAATATTAAAAAAATCGGAATAAAAATAAGGAAAAACTAAAGTGTTATGCGAGTACCATATCCGTTGGATTTCCTACTCTACAATTTAAATATTAAATTGGAGAGTAATCGGTCGTTGCTACTGAAAAAATGTTGATAGAAAAATTCAACAACTGTTTTGGACCGATACGAGACTCGACCCGAGGATTTGAAGCTTTTCTTTTTAATTATATTACATGAGGATAAAGAATATAGATAGTTAAAAGCAATTATAATTCGCTTCGCTCGGGTTCGTCCCTATACGTTTTAATGTTTTTGAATGAAACCCTAATTCTTTTTCTAAAATAAAAGTAGCCTAAGTTACTCCTTAAAACATCAGCTATCTCCCAGTGAAAGTCTTGTCAAAATCAGTCTAGCCGTTTCGGAGATTAGCCGGAAAAAACAGACAGACAAAAAAATATGTGTTTTTCTTATAAGTACCGCATTTAATTTCATATGCATTCAGTAAAAAACTGCTATTTTGACATAACAGACAAACACTTCAATTTTATTTATTTGTATAGATGTGAAAGTAACACTGTCTGTTACCTTTTCAAACTTAAACAAACACAAGTTGCACAAACAAGATCTTTGTCAAGGATATAGAATTGGGACCGAACACAGATTACCCTTGAAACCTTCTTATCACGCGAGCGAAACTGCAGGCAAAAACTAGTTAGTTTGAAGCACAAAAAGAAGTATTTAATCAAATGAAAAACAAACCTCGGCTTTATATTATACCAGCTTTATCCTCGACTTATGCTCGTTTCGCTTGAGAATTAGGTGTATATTTGCCATAATATATTATTTTACTTTATTTTAAAACATTTTTTCTACTTTAATTAAAGTTAATTGATTTCTGATAGTAAATATTTCTATTGGAATAAATAATAGCCTCTAGCACTCGGTGTAGTGTACATTGTGCATAGCTCGTCCTATTAGTGAGTTTTTAGAATCGGTTCAGTAGTTTTGGATCTACATCCAAGCTTTCAACTTACAAACATTGTACTCTTTCAATATTAATCTAGATCATTATTCATAGAGATGATGGAATCAAATCTAAAATCAAGAGAAATGTTGAAGCTATTTTTATCCATAAAGGAAGAAAGTTGAATTAAAAAAGCTATTTCCAACCTGTTCTATAGTATCGTAATTAGTGGAATTTTTACGACACGATTATTATCTATTGTTGTTTATAGTAAATAGCGACTCACCCTCGCTCTGCTCGGGTTCGTCCCCAGTTACGTTTTAACGTATAATATAGACTAAGTTACTGTTTTATTATATGTAGAGATTTCTCAGAGAAGAGATGATATATTTTTGCATAGTAAAAAGTATCCTATAAGTTGACACTTATCATCATACCAAATTTTATCAAAATCTGTTCAGTGGTTTTTTCGTGATGCGTTCCCAGACAGACAGATAGACCGATAGATAGACAAAGATTCTAAAAACTATAGATTCGGTCTCTGTATTGATAATAACGTCTATTTCAGTAAGATTTACCAAAAAATATTTAATGTACGGGTTCAAAAAAGTTAGAATTTTATTTTAAGTATGGTCTTAAAATATATGAAAAGGTAGTATTCATTCCACATGTACATACATTGAAGAGTGAGAAAGATAACTTTTTATTCTGTTACTAGCGATTTACTACTTACTGATGGTTTTAATAGATAAAAATAATTATAGTGAGTCTATTTTAGAAGATAAACATATCAGAAAAGGCCTACAGTTTTGTAATATATTGTTCTAAAATTTTAGTTAGCATTTGCCATAGAAGCGTAAGAAGACAATTTTTTCTGATAAAATACAGTTAAAGTTCAGTCATTTTGTACAAAATGTTAACAAATATATACACAAATTCTTCGTTTATCGCTCTTTCTATTAGTGGAAATCCTTCCCAAATCCGTTGCGTGGTTTAGAAGTAGTCGAAGAAATATACCAGAGCAACTTTGTTGTGAATAGACATATAAACAAACAGACAAATAGTAAAAAAGGAACGAATTTATATGTATTTAAATTAATATTAAAAAAAACGAAAATTATAGGATGCACATGACTGTAATTTTATTTATAGGTGTCTCATGGTAACCGCAAATGAAAGCTGCAGCAGCTGCTGCTAGCAGCAGTCAAACTACGAAACAAAAAAATTGGGGTGCCACTTATAAGGTATATTAATTTAAGCCCGCTGGCCCTGATTGGGGCAATTTCTTTAGATGCCCTCATCTTTTCACTTTTTTTATGAACTGTTGGTTTTGATGTAAATGTGTTGTGTCATTGAGTGTATCCTCATGATATATAACATAATATTCGAAAATATTTCTTAAAGTGGCTGTAATTGATAGTTTTATGTACTACATTGTGTAAAAAGATAATTGACTAAAGGTAAGTCATAAATAATTGTCTTTACAATAAAAAATCTCGCATATTTTGATATTGTTCACTCGGCTATAGTTTTTCCTATTAATTGTTAAGATTTTATTAGGTATTTATCAAAAATTTACCATAACAGCTTTATTTTAGCGTAGTGTTCCCAAACAGGGCCAATGGGCTGATATGATATTATTTATCGTTTATTTTTCACAGGTTTAGTTTCGGAGTAAATAATGACGAAACGATCGTTTGACGGCTCAATTGACTTTCAATGGCTCGAAGAAGCCATTGAGTATATATTGAATGAGGAAGGGGATCCCGACGTCAGCTTTGACCTAGTGGCTATTCCCCTAGACCCCAGTATTATCACAGGTAAAGAAGAAGGGGGTGAAGATGATGTCTTACAAAATGCAATTCCGCGAGATAGAGAGACCAGGGAGAGTTAGATGTGTGAAGTGAGATATTTGGACATTGAAATGTCGTTGAATGGGACAGCAGCGAAGACGAACCTTAGAAATACGTAGAATAGTAGGGCAGAATCTAACTTTGCGTAAATGTGACGATTCGTACGTTGACAAGCCCTAAGCAGTGAGTAGTGTGCGAAACCTAAAGGAAGCTCTTATAAACGAACTAAAAGACCAAAGTCCTAGCCATCTTTTCTGAAAAACAGGAACCATCATTTCTGAAAAAAAATGGTGTCGAGATCATGGACATGAATCTTCTGAATACACAGTTGTATGCCGTAAAAATAACAATCACGACTTTCAATAAATGTTAGTGACCTCAAAATATTGACCGTCAGGAGAAAGATAGATGTAAATATTCCCTTTGTATTTCAAAATTATAACAAAGGCACATTAGGAGTTCATAAGGCAGATCAGTTGGTTGCTGTGCATAGAACTGCCATATGAGGCGAAAAATGCTGGTGGGTTTTGTTTACGTATATATTGTATGTGGCTGTAGCAAATGCCTGGCGTCTTCACGTTCTGGCCGTGGAAGCCGTGAAGGCCGTAGTGGCCGTGGCCGTGGAAGATAAATGGGCCAGCTCCAGTCTCTTCGATCCATAGACCGTTATTATTTGAGGACTGAAGGCACTGAAAGACCAACGAATGAACAAATGAAGAATGGACGACGTCGTAAACTTCCTTCATCAGTACCAAATATGAGTCAAAATGGTGTTGGAAACTTTCCTGGGAATTTACCAAGCCAGCTACGATGCGTTATATGCCGTAAGAAAACACGTTGGCAAGGTAAAAAATGTATTGGAACATTGTGCATTGAAACGGGTTGTTTTGAAAATTATCACACATGAGCCCATTGGCCCCAGTTAAGGACGGTGTTTTTTTTCATAGAAAGGAGAATATTTTTTTCAGTTTTTTTTCGTAAAATTTATCTTTAGCATCCAATTGATAAATAAATAAAAGTGTTTTCAAAATTTTTGTGCTAGTTTGTATTTGGGTCCAAATGGGATAAGATATATTATAAAGTTTTACATAAAAATAGTATGATACAATTTTTATTGTCGATAATAAAAAAGTTGTGTTGTAGATAGGTAAGGTAAATATTTAATTTTTATTTTAATGTAACAAATCACAGGTTAAAACTTAACATAAATTTAATTTTTTATCAATTCAACCCTCGGTGTGCAACTTAGAACCCCACTTACCCGTTTTTTTTAAATTGGTATATTTCGGACGTAGACAGAGAGAACAAAGTATCCTTCAATCAGTTCTTCACCAATGGTTACACATTGCATACGTTGTCGGTTTTAAAATAATTACAAAAGCTCGAAATTCAGTATCCTGTGACGAATTCAATGAGACGCAATTTGTTAAATCTTTTCATGTTGGTATTGTAAAATGTTCAATTCATAGGATTTTATTTAAGTTAAAATTCCATTTCTATAGACTTTTTATGAAATGTAGAAAGCGAGTTGCATTAAATCAGTTGCATTTAGTGTTGAGTTTGCTTATGTCGAGTGTGTTGATACATAATGTCGAGTCAAATCTGTACATTAAATATTTGCCTGCCTGCCCGCCTGCCCGCCTGTCCGCCTGTCCGCCTGTCCGTCTGTCCGTCTGTCCGTCTGTTCGTCTGTCCGTCGGTCCGTCTGTCCGTCTGTCCGTCTGTCCGTCTGTCCGTCTGTCTGTCTGTCCGTCTGTCCGTCTGTCCGTCTGTCTGTCTGTCTGTCCCATCGCACACATCACAGAAAAACCACTGGAGGGATTTCGATGAAATTTGGTATGATGATAGCTGGTTATCCAGGTCAACATATAGGATCGTGCCCTGAATTAGCACGTTGAAGTGAATATGAGCCAGTCAAGACGCACTGATTATAATCGATGGAGTCGATGTTCTCGAGTGGAGACAGCGTTTAGGCAAGCGTTCTGTTGGTCGTTTTGCAGCACGATGGATGATGGATGGATGGACTTCAAAAAGGTGTCGAGCAGTGAATGAATTCTGGCTAGAGGCTTTTAACCAGCAATAGACTAAATAATTGTAGGCTATAAAGAAAAGCCATTATAAATAGATATAGCCATGAGTCGGCTCAATGCCATTAAATATTTATAATACCTACTCTGTTAGTGTCAGAATACACTTCGTTTTAATTTATTATAATATTTTTTATACTCTCTAGATTTTAATATTCTTTTGAAATATAAATTACTTAAATACGCTTAAAACTAGAAATGTCTGATGTATACATAATAATAACTTCTTAGAAATAATTCATATTATATTTTGCTTCAGATATTAGGATATAAAATATATAATAGAGACGAAAATTTTGATATTATGCGTGCTTTCTTTATTAAATTTATGAGGAAAACATGTATGGTAACATGGTAGGTATACAACAAAATCCTCTGCGTGTCACTATTTCAGAAATCTAATTTTTATAAATATATTGAGTAAATTAATATTATATCTGTGATCAAGATAAATACCTACTAGCCCGTACATAAAAAACCTATACAAAAATCACAGTCAATTTTACACACAATTTGCCTCTACAATACTAATATGAATTGTGAGTACTAACATAACAATTATTACGACTGTAAAAGAGATGCTATTTTAGAAATATGATTATTTTGCACTAGCGGAAAATAAAACAAACCTATCCCACGGGAACCGTACATTTTTCCGGGATAAAAAGTAGTCTATGGATTATTCCAGACTATTATCTATCTCTGTACCAAATTTTATCCAGATCTGCTCAGCTGTTCTGGCGTGAAAGAGTAACTACTATCCACACTCACAAACTTTCACATTTCTAATATTTATACAGATTACTCATTTTTGTCTTGTAAAGTACAAACTAATTATACAAATTGCTACGACAATACTTCAAGTCGTAAAGAATCACTTTTCTTCTTAATTTTGTATACGGAAATGTGTCATTAAATTATAAGTTTATTCACTCGACTGTAAAATTTTTCGAGTTATGAGTCTTAGTATACAATTTTTAAGCAGAAAGAGACATTTTGTGAAGAGTCGTCTTTGTACTAATTGATTTTTTTTATAAAGTTTGTGTTTCGTTACACTGTTTGTCTGGTTGTCTGTTTGTTACTAAAAATGATCTTGCTTTCGATAATAGATTTTATTACTGATACAAAATTTTCCTCCTTCAAAGCCTTTTTTTCAGTACTGTAACAATGCATTTTGGGTACCGATTTCCAATAGCGTTCCAAGTGGAAGCCTTGTTCTACTCTTTGTGACTTATAAATAAAATTTCATATTTTCTTAATTTAATTTAACTTAACCAAGTTAGCACAAATGTTTTCTTTTATCATTAAATATTCACCTCTAAAATCTCCTTCAAGCCTCTACCTCCAATCAAACCTCCAATTTAATCGTAAGGAACAGTCAGACACACGTAGATAATTGTAGTATTATTAATCTACTACTTAAATTAAAATTATTATAAACTAGCAAAACCCGCGACTTTGCCCGCGATCAAATAACAAAAAATAAACTTTTTCAACATACAATCTTTTATCCCCTATTTTACCTGCTTAGGTGATGAATTTCGAAAAATCCTTTCTTAGCGGATGCTTCATTGTATAAGGAATATGTCCTCCAAATTTCATGTTTCTACGACTAGCGGTTTAGGCAGTGCGTTGATCGATCAGTCAGTCAGTCAGGACAAAGCATTTAATGTATATATAGATAATTTACTACTTAAATACAGTAGTCATAATATTTACGACTTTAGAAGCTTATAACTAAATATGTAACAATTGTCTTGAACAAAAAAAATCAATTAAAAACATTCATACTTAATTATTTTAATTTGACTATAGAATTCTCTAGCGATATAAGTACATGAGATATTTACCTGCGAAATTACGGGAATATAGCTCTAATGACGTTTAAATAAAATAGCTGTAACATATGGTTACAAACCGACAGACAGACGGTTTCCATTTGCCTACGGAACCTTAAAAATGAAATTGACGTGTGAGCGTACCAAGAGCGAGCTACTTGTATACTCGTATATCTATATATTAATTTTAATTATTATTGTTACGATGCCAGTATTTTTTTATGTTTTATCAACATTTCTTATTTTAGCTGCCGTCTGTAAATTATTCCAAAATTAAACTGTTCTCAGACGCAGTCAATGATTCATTAAGCTTTCAGATTTAAACAGACAAGTCGATTATAAATTCGTATAAACCCCACTAATATTAGTTTATATTCTGGATAAACACATAGACTCTGTGGTTTAGTGGCTAGCATGTACGGGCGCAGATCAGGAGGTCTTGGGCTCGAGTCCCGGGTCGGGCCAAGTTCAATTATTGAGTATTTCTATCAAGAAAATGTCAGTGACAGGCGGGAGTTGGGAAGTTAAAGAATGTTTCCTTCTTGATTAATTTACGTTTTTAAGTACCAGTAGGTATGTTTAGTAACTATTGACGAGATTTAGTGTTATTTAAAAAAAAAAATTCGAGACAATAATTTCTTTTACATAGATAGGTAAATTCTATTTATTTCATATATGTTCCTTTAAATCAATCTCAAAAAAACCTCAAATGGTAAATGACAACGCGTTTGGCTCAGTTTGTAGTGACCCTACTTGCTGTGCCAGCGGTCGCGGGTTCGAGTCCCGCTGGGGGCATTCATTTGTGTGATGAGCACGAATGTGTGTACCTACTCTAGTCATGGGTGTTGATATTTATAATATGTATATATTTAAAGTTATATATGTGTAGTGTATCAACTATCTGATATCCATAACACAAGCTACGAGCTTACCATGAAACTAGATGGTGCTGTGTGTTAATGTCCCGATATATTTTTATTTAATAATGATTATGGTGGAATTTCGGGCGAGTATACTAGTATATTATAATAAATAGCTCTTGAATTTTTCTGTTATGCGAAACTAGACCTCTTCTGTTTAGTTTTTTAGGTTTTATTATTTGAAAGGATTTAGAAACTTGTGCTGCGCCACTCCGATTCACAATTGTCTTTTTTGCATGTCGGGATGCAGCTTGAATTGTAAATCTTTTCTACTAGAATCTACCCCTAAGCAATTATTTCTTGCAAAAATAGAACTCACAATATCGACTTCAGCAAAAAGTTTTTTATAACATTTTTTTCAAAGTTTGAATATATAGGTAACTGTTCACTAAATGTAGGTACTACGTTATTTAAACTTCTTGAAAGTTTCGTCGAAAAATAGAAGTTTATTTTAGAATTCTTTTGATATTTTTTAAGCGTGTCAAACAAATGGAAAGACGGAAGCAAAACTAATTATCGCGGTAAAAAACTATACCTTCCGTAATATGATGAAAACACTTTTCTGAGTAAAAAAGCATAGGAAATCATTTAGGGCCGTATAATATATTAGCATTGCCCGCGGCTCCGCCCGCGTTCAGATGACCAAAAACCAAATTCTTAGGTTTTACATATTAGTATACTCTTACATTGCTTTTTTTCTATTTTTTCTCAGAAATGAGACATTTTCCCGTCGTAAAAAGTATCCTTTATGTTGATCCGGATCTATCTGCTATCACCATATCAAATTTCATCAAAATCCCTCCAGTGGTTTTTCTGTGGTGCGTAACAGACAGACAGATAAAAATTCTAAAAAGTATAAATTCGGCCTCTCTATCGATAATAATGTTTATTTCAATAAGATTTTCCAAAAAATATTTTATGTACAGATTCGGCTTACTTACAATTTTATTATATGTATAGATAGATGTGTCTCAACGTTCAACATACAAAATCAAAACAGTCTATTGGACAGAGTTGGATTGGATTGGAGTTGTATTATTATTCGCTTACAGTATTAGTACTCTAAATCTGTACAGTAGACACTCTCCACGACTATCTTAAATTAAATGTTTGCGAATAGCAATTTTCTATTATATAGCCAGACCAATAATTAATAATTGGTGTTTCCACTTAAAGTCACTTCTAAAATGGATATAATACTCGACTTAAAATTTAAATGTACCTACCTAAACAATATCAATATTATATCGTGAAAAGATTGCAGAAATATAAAAAAAAATCTTATAATATCAAGTACTTTTCAAGGTTTACGTTTTTTGTTGCTTTGGAAATTATATATATATATATATATATATATATATATATATATATATATATAAAAAGTAAAAATTAAATTAATATAACTATTAATGTAATATGACTATTTTTAAAACTGCTTATTTTTGTAGTGGTGGAAATACGACATATTACACGTAGGAAATTTAAGGAAAACTTACATTAATAGAATTTACCTATCTACTCGTATAGTAGTATAAGATTTAAAAACAAAGTATTTCCAAATGTTTATATTGATAGCACTAAAGGTCGTCACGTGACATTGACATAACACCAGCTACTAAACAAAAAAAAACGGTTGGCAAGCGAAAGAGAAAATGCTACTGAACTGTTTCGTTTTTACCTATTTATATATATACGTCCGTCCGTCCATCTGTCGTCGTTGAGCCAGTAAGTCTTGTAGGTACAATTTACCAACATTAATCTGAATACAAAAAACTAATATTTTCCTTCCATAAAAATTATATTAGAATATAAAAATAATTTACTGTTAGTAAATGGTGTATTAAATGAGAGCGTCGTTGGTTCTAGGAAATCAGCTCACTAAGCATTCATCAACACCGTATTATCTTTAGTAGGATTTAGCAGCTTTCTTCCTTGTTATATTTTACCTTGTATATTTTCCAGCAATAAATTTTTATAACAAATTAGCGAAAGTTATTTTACTCAGAATTTTTTTATTGCCTTTTTCGCATATTATGTATAACAATTTTATGCTTATACAAACATAAAACTATATCGTTCATAGCTTGAGGAAACCTGTATGTCTGAGAAAAGTTAAATAATGTGATGGCTAGCGTGGTTGCTCATGGTCTGATCTCTCGTACTGAGGAAAGTCTCCTTCAGTGGGACAACAGATATAATTAATGTTATACACAATACAAAACCAGCTTTTAGCTGTTTGTGAATATGGCTATTTGGACTAGAATCTTAAATCCGCCTAAAACTTAGTCTTTGTACTATTTGACATTTGCTTAACATATTTATGATACTAGCATTGCCCGCGGCTCCACCCGCGATTGGATGACCAAAAACCAAATTCCTAGGTTTTACATATTAGTATACTCTTACAATGCAGTTTTTGTAATTTTTCTCAGAAATGAGATATTTTTCCGCGGTAAAAAGTATTCTATATGTTGACCCGGATAACCAGCTATCACCATACCAAATTTCATGCAAATCCCTACAGTGGTTTTTCTGTGATGCGGTAATAGGCAGACAGACAGACAAAAATTCTAAAAACTATAGATTCGGCCTCTGTATCGATAATAATGTCTATTTCAATAAGATTTATAAAAATATATTTAACTTACAGATTCGGCTTAGTTACAATTTTATTATATGTATATATATTTAAATCCTAATAATTTTGGTGTAGCGACGCTAATGCGTGAATTATAAAACGTAAAGTAAACAACCAAGTTCACATATTTCCAACTATAAGATGCACTAAAAGTGCAGAATTGGATATTTTAGGAAATAGCTGGAACTGACTAAGTAAACAGTGGTTTTAAAACTTTACTGGAAAGTGAAAAGTTTGATTTTATTTAGATGTTTTCTTCAAACTTTAGTTTCATAGTGTTATAAGTTGATATTTTTCTATAAAAATATTTTGTGACTATTTTTCGCTTTGCTTTTGGTACATGTGTCTGAAGAAGATGACCAAAATTAGCTTTTATCAAAATCAATTTCAAAATACCCTTGATATATGTTATGTATTTCGAAGGAGAATTTTCAAGAAGACTTTTTTTTCAAAAAAGATGAATTGATAATTTAGACCAAGAGCATACAATCTTTTAAAGTATCATAGACTAATTAAATCAAAGCATGTTCTATATAACAATATAACCTTTATAAAACAGAATTATTAAAATCGATTCATATGGCGAAGATATCACGTAACATAGCCAAAAAAAACACGAATTCAGTATATTTTCTTTAACGAAGTCGTTCAAAATTATTATAGAAATAATACAAAATTTATACTATACAATCTTTACAAGAGATTTTGTGGTAATAATAAACTATCGCGTTCTGGTCGTCATTTTATCATCATTTCTAAGTATCATTTTATTGTTATGTTTGTTGATTTTACCTATATAGCTTTTATTATATAACTAGCGACTCACCCTCGCTTTGCTTGGGTTCGTCCCTCACTTGATTCCCCATACAAACTTTCATCACTATTTTCACCCCCTGAAGGGATGATCTCCGGGATAAAACGTATCCTATGTCCTTCCCAGGGTCTCAAACTATCTTCTTACCAAATTTCATCTAAATCGGTTCAGTAGATCCAGAGATTACCCCCTACAACGTCACAAACTCACAAATTCACAATTCACAAACTTAACCTTTTTATAATATTATTATATTTGTATAGATAGTATAGATACTAGGGACTTAAAATATATTGTAATTATTGTATAATTATGGAACGCGAAAATTTAAAAAGTTATATAAGTTTTATTATTATTGTGGAAGTATAATATTTACAACAACAAACTTGTCTGTTAAACCATGGCTCACGCGAGGCAACGAATTTCTTTGATTACTTCCAAGAAGATTATCTTATCAACGTGAAAAATGATAAAATTTACAGAAGCGAAAGAAATATAAGACCAAATGTCAAGAAAAAATAAAAAAGTTTCAGACCTTCTTTGACCTCTTCGAGGCATATCCTCGAAGTGTGAATGTTTGAATGAAGACATTATATATATAGCTATAGGCTCGTTTAAAATGAATATGTTACCTATAGGTTATCTTAAGAAACTTGTAAATATCATGTAATAATATGTAAAAAGTTTAACAAATGTAAAAAAAAAGTCTATTTGAGTAAAGTATATTTTGATTTAATTTTGAAAAAGAATTTAGTTTCCTCAAGAGGAAACATCATTCTTATTATAAATTTTTTTAACGTTATATATATATATATATATATATATATATATATATATGCAGCCAGCATGCACCCAGGATCGCACCCGAACGAAGCGTGGACGAGTCGCTAGAGTAATATAGTTTTACAAATGTTTCAAAAATATAACTACGAGTAACGAGCTACGCGTATGCAAGTACATTTATCCGTTAACATGCTACCAATGTTAATTATACTAACGTAACCGCATAATATTTATACTCGTATAGCTCTTGTTGGCAGTCTCGTGTATTTCAATTATAAATCACAAGAATGTGTCGCAAAAACTCGCAATTTGATTATATAATTTCATGAAAAAAAAATGTCAAGTACCGTTGTTTTTCTTCAACATTTTTTCAAATCTCTTAGGAATAGAAGTTGAAATTGTTGTGAAAAATAATTTACGTTTGTACTAAATTGTGACGCTAATCTGTTGCCAAATTAACTAGAATATTATATGACGAGAGTCTTATTATTTAGAAAATTGTAATGTTTATACATAAGTATTTTTATATTTGGACGTTTGAGTGAGTATTAAAATTATGTAGGTTAAGGGTCAAAGTATGAAAATATTAATGATCCGATGAGAATAAATGAGATGATAATAAAGAATAAGTCAAAACTTTAAATCTATGTATACTAATAAATGGAGAGCCAATTTTTTTGTTCGGTTACACTGCGATAACTGCTGAACCGATCGGAATAACACTCATACCATAAGATACAGCGTGTTTCGGAGAAGGTTTTAGTACATGATATATTGGTAATTAATGTACTATGTGGGCGGAGCCGCAGGAAAACACTATTATTAACTAAAATAATAGGATTGTACATGAGTGTACTTTTAACTCTACAGACGTATGATCTTTCTTGAAAATTTCAGTGTAAATAAATTCGACACCATTTTTACTGACGCCGTTCCCGCCAAAGGCCGCATCGCATGCAAGTCGTTTTGCCGAGTTTGACTGTGATTGATTACCTATGAGTATAACAGAACACATCATAGGCGTTAGATTGTTAGGTGCACATCCATTTTTGTGTTGCTTTTTTAAATTTAAGTTGGTTAAGTTTTTATCTTTTTATCAACAAACAGACGGTGTCTTTTTTTTTGTAGACATTTACTGTCATCCATTTATGATTTGATTGATTGATTTTTGAGATTTAAAATAACGATGTCAAAATAAAAGTATCCCAAAAATAATTTTATTTAAAATGTCTAATATTCATGTAAATCCAAGAAAGTATTAAATACCATATATCCAATAATACATTGGTCGTTGTAACCATATATGTTTCTATAGACATTGGTCTTGGCACATCATAAATCAAAGTATCGTGCTAGTAATGGATACCTATAACATTTAGACGGGAAGAGGATATATAGATTATAATAATTAAATGGATAATTAGTTTTTGTAACCTACAAAGAGGTAAAATGAAATTTGTAAACTTCTAATTCCACATCGAAATGGAAAATAGTTACATTAAAAATTACGAAAATTTGGCGTATTTCCTGTATCGAGTTCAAAAAACTCAAATTTAATCTCAAATCTATTTCGTTAATGTAAATAACATTAATATAATCGTTATATAGGCGATAAAATAATTATCCACTATTTTATAACCACCAAAATATTTCGGAAAGTTCTTATGAAATAAAGACTGCATTCTAAGTTATTTCCTATATCATTTTGTATAGAACCTCTCGACATGAATAATGGGGAAATGGTAGAATGAACGTATATAGCTGTAACAATTTTTTTTTTTTATTTTTATCGTCGGGAAATGCATTTACGCATACCACCTGATCCCCCAGGTGGTGATGTGGGGCTCACCGGCTATAAGAGCCGGTACTACCCACTATAACCCCTTCCCCCCGCCTTAGTGGGACGCCGCAGGATCGCTCGCGCATAACTACTACGGCGCCCCGGCGGCAGGTCTGCCTAAATACTAGGCAGATCACCAAACCAATGGGGCTGCTCCACAGTCAACTCTGCTACGTCAGAGAGGTACCCGGAGCAGCCCCATAAAACCAAAACACCGCCCACCGAAGTGGGCCACCTCCAATCGGCTGCAGAGGACAGGGAGAGCGGCAACGAAACACCGACACTCCTCTTCCCCTGCAGCCCCACCGCGTCCGCCATCAAACGGTGGCGGCCCCGTCTAGGCCGCGGAAGGTAGGGAGAACGGCGCACCGAAATACCGGCACTCCTCTCCCGCCGCGGCCTACCCCTCCGCCGAATGCGAGCCTGCGACCACAGTCCCGCAACCGGCACCCATCATCCGGTTGTGGGACCAAGCGGTCCCACCACCGGTGGCCGCAACGTCTTATATAGCTGTAACAATTACTTATACTTAAAATGCTAAGGTTTTCTTTGCCAAGAAAAATCTGTGATCAATTCAATATTTGTAACAGTCGAAATATATCATGCGGTTCTATTTATTTAATATTTGAATCGAATTTATTGAAAATCGCTTTTTCGTTTCATGTTCCACAAAAGTAGGTCTAGATTGACTTTGATGAATGTGGCGCTCGGAGGTGGCTGTAGTCAAAAAATAATATAAAAGTTGGAAACTGCACGAAAATCCTTTTAGCGGATCCAGACATTGACAAAACGGACCTCTTTTTAAGCCGGCATCAAAACAAAGCTTTCGAAGATAGAAAATCATATGTTAGTTATTCTAATGTTCCTTTGTGTTATGTGGATCGTAAATATATTGGAGTTAGAGCATTCATCTTGTTTCTTATCTGTGAATCATATAATTAATTGGATAACGATGAAATATCTACAAAATAGACAAATTAAGATAGGTAAGTAGCGTGGTATATCAATAAATAGTCTATATTACAGTCATAGTTTAGATTATTTTTAGTAAATGTACAGGTATTTGTCATAGTTCTAGTACTTTTATAAGCTATCACAGACTAAATAATCGCAAGAACAACAGCAGATTTCATTGCTATTGCAAATTTTTACTAAGATAATTACCATACTCATTCTAGACATTAAGAAGGTTTTTAAAAACCTTCATTCTGTACCGTAAGACATAAAAAAAAAACAAAATGACAAAGTTTTTAGCCAAATTCATAAAGTTATGGTTTGTTCAAAAGATGCTCTCTATATATTTTATCGCATTGAATATTAATGTTTGGGAGATAAAAAAGTTACAAAGTTCAATAAGTTCGTAAATAGAGAGGCTTCTCTTGAATCGATATCCACAACGCTTCGAATAATGACTCAAGGAAACGGTGAAGGCGACAAGATACAAAACGTGAATCTATACGTAATTTTTCATTAAAAAAGGATTTTTAAATTAAACAAATTATTGTTTGTTATACATATCTAAATGAAAATGAATGTTCGTATGTTTGTCCTCTATCCGTTCCAAAACTATTCATCCGATTGTGATGAAACTGTAGTGGGTATTCAATATACGCCTGCAAAGGTTGCCTAGTGCATAAAAGATTTTTCTTTGGACGTTTATTTTTCATGACTTCCTAAACATATATATTTATATATAATATAAAAAACTAATATTTTTAAAGATTTTTAATTTGTATGTAGGTTATAATAATAAAGTTTTCGCTAGAATTTAGGAAGAATACTTTTATTCAAGCGATTTAATGTATGTACTAAAAATAATAGCCTTTGGCCTACAAGTCTCTATGCTGAAAATCACGCCACTATATTGCTATAGTATTTGTAGTTATTATTATGAATGTGTTGAAATAATATATTTTCTCATAGTTTATTCTGTATTTTTAATGTTTTAAATTTTTATTTTTATTTGCTAATACTATGTATATGCACATAGGTGTTGTCTGAAAAATCAAAAGTCACGCAAAAGTCTTATTGCTAAAAGGAATCTCTACCAGATAACTTTTGACGAGAGAAATTAACAAAACTGAAATGGGGCGACATCAAAATATAGAAAAATAGTAAAATACATGTATATTAAATATTAAATATACTGTTTCCGATAAATTATCCATAAAATGATTTTGAACTAAATCGAAAGGCATTTCCGCTTACGCTTCTCCTAAAGGTCCTACGAGTATCTACGTGCTACGCTACGAACTTGCCAACATTAAGGTATACTGTTACCAATTTGAACAACTTGTACTACGGTGTAAACTTAATATGATCTGCCCGTACTGTTTGTATTTAATTACTAAAAGTTGTTCCGTACAACTTGTAACACTATTCGATCACACGATATAAAGTTTTATAAATGAAGTTAATGATAAATCTTTTGTCGATTTACATGAGAGTTAATAATTGTTAGGGTTCCGCCAAATTTTAATTTGGGACTCTTATAGGTTAGTTACTTGTGTGCTTGATGTCAGTCTTTACTACGAGTATAAGAAAAGAGGACAGTCAAAAAATCTAAAAACTATAGATTCGGCCTCTGTATCGATAATAATGTCTATTTCAATAAGATTTTCCAAAAAATATTTAATGTACAGAATCGGTTTAGTTACAATTTTATTATATGTACAGATTAGTCATGTAACTATTTATTTATTGTTATGGTGTGCAGATGTGTCTTACAGATATCATCAGGTTAGACTTCTACGTACTTAAATATTAATTGAAAAAAATATTAAGCCTTCATCGTTGCTGACAATATTTTATGGTGCTATGAGCGTATAGCCATGACCCTGGCGCTTGTAACAGAACCGGGATTTGTGCCGCAGTTTGATATCGGGAACTTATAAAATTACCTACATGGTAAATATTTAGTTTTATATTACAAATAAATTTTTAAGCCTTTTTGATCAATGTCGACGTAAATATCTATATTCTAAATAGTTTTAAAACTAGGTTAAGAAAATAATATCTGTAATGTTATAAATAGTTCTAAATATACGAAGGATATTTGTATCTAGATGCTTTTATGTAAAATAATAGAATTATATCTATAATCATACATTATATAGTACCATGAACGAATTAACCACTTCGTTCATGTATAGTACCTACTAACAGTACTCGCGGCTTCGCCCGCGATCAATCTTCAGATCGCTACCAAACTTCGCAGGATCACCCACTGGGCTAATCTGAATATTATCTGCAAATTTCATTAAAATTGATCCAGCCGTTTTGGAGTCCATAGGGAACATACATACACATATCTCTTTATATATATATATATATATATATATATATATATATATATATATATATATATATATATAGTTACAAGATATTACTCATGTCTAGTTTATTTATGTGTATAAAGGCGTTCGAAAGAATCACGTCATTGTATACGAAGTGTCATTATTCTTAGCCCGTTTCCACAATCAACTGAAATAGAACAACAAAAAGTGTACTAAAGCTTTATAGAAGTCGGTTAAACCTCCAAAATATTTGCTGGATAGACAAGTGGTTTTGTTTTATTTGATAACGGTTTGAATATTCATGTTTAACTTTTGAATAAATATGACTAAAAAAAATTGCTTTATTCATATTCAATCACGTTAGTCGTTGCGGTAACCGTATTGTTTTGATAAGTGGTTTACATGTTGCTTTTTAATATTTATAAATAATAATTAATTAACTGTATATTGATATGTTTGATTTTTTAATTCGTCTATATGTCTGATTTTTTAATACAACTGCCTCAGTGGTGTAGTGGCTAGCATGTATGGCTGCACACTCGGAGGTCCTGGGTTCAAGTCCCGGGTCGGGCTAAGTTTAGATATTGGGTCTTTCTGTATAGTAATTCTCGGTAACAGCCCGGAGTTGGGAAGTTGGCGGTGTATATGTATATCTATTTATACACGAATAAATAAGTATACTATAGCACATCCTGTACACTTGAAAGTTTTTACATTATTGTGGCTTGAGACTTAGGACCTGTCGACTCTTCATAGGAAAATTTACGTATGGAATTAAAGGCTTTGTATCCCGAGAAAAATAATTTCGCCGATTAACTGCAAAAATCATATTAACATCTGGAACAAAAGATTTCTATTGCAAATACACAAGAAAAAATCTTAGTCTCAGACTAAAAAATAGAATAAAAAGATAAAAAATAGAAATAGAGCGAAACGTCGGGAACCAAAAATCAAAATAAATCCGCTAAATAATCCGAAAAGATAGTTTTATTTGAAAATGTCAAACATTCGCGTAAATCTAAGAAAGTATTATAATTAAATAGAGTCCAAGAAAATAAATGTCAAAGCCAAAAATAGTAGCGTGATTTGCTGTTTATGCGGACCTGTATATATATATATATATACCCGTATATATATATATATATATATATAAAATATATATATATATATATATATTATATATATATATATATATATATATATATACATACACGGGTATATACATATATATGCGGTTTCTTTTTTGGGTAGGAAACAATAAAAAGTATATAAGTAATAAATAGTACAAAAATCAATAAGTTTTATGTAATTTATCACATATTTATGTATCAAGTCAATTAGTAGAAATCTCCTAGAGTTCTCATTTACAGACGATAGGACACGTGCTATGAAAACCTAACACGACAGAGCGCGTTGTAGCACTTGCCAGTGACGGATATAATATATATTATATACGCTGCAATTTACACAGAAAATTTAGAACTAAAAACAATTATAATCATTTTAGTTTAGTTTACTCACTCACTAACTCACTAGCAAACGCATCGAATAAACAACAGATTCTAATAACGAAAAATTTTACACCAAAGTTTGTTATAGAACGAACGTACTAAAAAAAAGATTTTTGAATATTCGTCCCTTAAAGAGTTTATAGGGGAGGAAAGTTTTAATAGAAGTTCATTATTTTGGAAGTTCGAAATATGGAGATTGATGTTGAATTGTTTTGTTTATATTGTAGATGAGAAATCCCATTGGTCTGACTTCTTTTTTAGAAATTATCTTAAGAACATGTAACGTCATAAATTTTCAAAGGTCCCACCGTGATTTGGATATGGATTTTGGATTCATTATCTAATTGCATGTATGTTTATTTGATTAAGTATCACGTAAAAAGTACTACAACTATTTTTGTATTCAATACATATGACTTATGTGACATCTGCTTTTTTGTGTAGTGGAAGGAATAATATAAAAACAATATTTTTGGAGTATTATTTTTCATTTATATACGTATAATATAGCATTTAATCTATACATATAATAAAATTTAACTAGACCGAATCTGTACATTAAATATTTTTTGGAAAATCTTAATTGGAAATAAATATTATTATCGATACAGAGACCAAATCTATAGTTCTTAGAATTTTTGTCTGTCTGTCTGTTTATTACCGCATCACAGAAAAACCACTGGAGGGGATTTAGATGAAATTTGATACGGTGATAGCTGGTTATCTGGGTCAACATATAGGATACTTTAACGTCTCATTTCTGAGAAAAAATACAAAAGCTGTAATGTAAGAGTGTACTAATATGTAAAACTTAAGAATTTGGTTTTTGGTCATATGAACGCGGGCGAAGCCGCGGGCAGTGCTAGTGTTTAATATAATTATAGTTGGCATTTTCTTCATCGTTAATTACTAGAAGCGTAAGTCTACGACAGAATGGAAGTGACGTAACATAGGACAGGGTGTGCGTGACGTCTATTGCATAGACCATATTCACAAATTAGAGTAGTTTTTCCTTACATTGCACGTTCAGTTTACATTAAAGTGAATATCATATAATAATCTTCCAAGATTACTTGAAGTTAAGCATTATTTTGAAAAGAAATATTTTAAAATGCATTCGTAATCTTTATAATATAAAAATGAATCGCTGAATGTGTTGGTAAGCGCAAAGCTCGAGAGCAGCTGAACCGATGTCGCTAATTCTTTTTTTAGAATATTCCTTGAAGTACGAGGATGGTTCTTACGGAGAGTGAAATTTAAAAAATTGCCTGAAAAAGTCTAAAAAACAACACTTTTCTATACTCCCATACAAAAGATTCATAATAACACTTTAAATTTGAACTTTAATACCATACCATAAAGTTTAAGTGTTAGTGGAGAGGTTCCGAGAAGGCAAAACAATTGAGTGACGTTAGTATCATATAAACATTAATGTCAATATTTGTCAATATTATTAACACACAAAATTAAAATTCATATGGCTAACGCTGGCTAATAACTATTTATATATATTCAAAACGTACCTAGCGACGAACCCGAGCGAAGCGAGGGTGAGCCGCTAGTAAATAAATAAAATGATAATAATTTATGTATAACTTCAAGTTATTTTATTTTCATTAACGTTTAGTATAGATTTCTCAGAAATTAGATATTTTCCAGGATTAACCAGTTACCTCCTCTCCACTAGGCGAAATTTAGCATAAAAATAGCATAAGATGTACATATATACTACATGCCATATAAATACCATTAAGAGAAACTTTACGAACAATCACGGCTGAATTCATGTCTTTTCCATGCCTATCTCCTGTCACATCTATTCCGCACTTCACTTAGCTACGGTGCGTGTACACGACATCCACATCACAGCGTAAATTAAATTACTGAAATTGACCATCTTAGTAAATGCTATATTCTTGCATATTTTTCATTTCTTTTTTATTATTTTCACTTGTAACTAACTGATTAACTGTATATTAAAATGTCGGAAGTCGATTTTAACTTTGTCATTCTCCTATTCCTTTGATACATTTGACGACTTTGGCTCAGTTTGTAGTAACCCTACTTGTTGTGTCAGCGGTCGCGGGTTCGAGTCCTACTAGGGGCATTCATTTGTGAGATGAGCACGAATGTTTGTACTTCAGTCATGGGTATTTATATTCATAATATGTCTGTATTTGAAGTTATATATGTGTAGTAACTATCTGGTATCCATAACACAAGCCTCGTAACTAGATGGTGCTGTGTGTTTATGTCCCAACATTTATTTATTTATTATGAGCATGGGGATATAGTATCCGGGGCGACTATACAGTCTTTGATATAATTATTTTTTTCTAACCATACAGTTCTCTTACTTTTGTTGCACATATTCTTCACGACGAGGTAGGGCGCGTACACATAGAACGTCCGTTTTACAGGTCCGTTTAAACGTATATGTTATTAGCGTATGTAGTTGTATGAGCCAGTTCACACACATGACAGTATTCCGGATCTAGTAAAAAAACCCATACACAACAGAAATACTGACCCGTTTTATCGGATCGAAACCGCGCGAGGCTTTTCACAGGGGTGCGGGGGTTTTCCTCCAGTTTGTGTCTTTCTTTTTTAAATCCTTATCTAATCTTTTAAGAAGGTCATCAAAAGTAGATGTCGTCATTCGGAAATAAGTAAAAATGCTGTGTGAATATTACCTCCAGTAGCGACGGATCAGTTAAAAAGGGTCCTGTAAAATCGGATGTTCTACGTGTACGCGCCCGTAGATATAAATATTGCAATGCAATAAATATTACATATTAATTGTATATTTAATTCAATGCAGAATATAGTTTATTCACAATATCCCATTAACCTTGCTATTAAAAGGAGCTCATCGACCATTGTTGCCAATGTTCTGACACAGTGAGAAATCTTGATAAGTATTTTGCTATGAAACAAAATTAATTTAAAAGAGACCAACGAAAACATATTTATTGTAGATGTAAAAAATATTATGGATGCGCAAATACACGATTACGTTATCTCCAGTCGGTGAATAGGGTGTTTCGAGTTCACATTCAAAGTGCTGCGTCCGGCGGAGCTTGTCGCTTGAGAATTTCGCTCAAACAATAAAATTATAAGCGATTTATAAATAGAAACGTGGACTGCCGTCGGGATTTCGGCCATAGTTCCATTGAGGAATTGGAGGATCGGAGGCGTGTGTTGCGCGCGCGCAGCGATTGCCGACTGCTCTCAGGTTTGTACCACACCTGTTACACCTCGCAATGTCATTATCACTATTATTATAATACACTTCGTATAGATAACAAAGCGTCAGTCATCGCCCGCGCGCTTCCCTGACCGCGCCCAGTGTTTGGCAAACGGCACTATGTAAATTACTTCAAAGTAAGTTAATCTTGTGAAAAAAATAGTTGAAAAATAGACTACCACTCTATTATTACGTCGTTTTCATATGACGGAGCTCATTTTCATTCAACCTCGCAGCGCTTGTTTTAATTAAGCATATTATTCAGATACTTAGCTTTTACGTAAACGGTTTTTGTAGATCTTAAAGCTTTTAGTGTATAAAGTTTATAACTTAATTGTGTAAGTTCGAGTTAGGTGCGCGATGCATCTTGAGAGTCGAAGCACGTGTTAATGTGTCGAATAAAATTATATTTAGCGTAATTTCTAAAGTAATCGAGTTATGCGCATAAATGTTAGTCGTGATGTCAGTCGACAGTTGCGAGAAATGAAGATTATTTTAGATGATAGCGTGGGATGTGTTTAGCAACTTTTTACGCGTCGTCGTAACACAAATGCAGTATGAAATTAATTTTGAATTTATTTCGAGTGACGACCTCGAGCTTTAATATCCGAGGCACCTTGTACGATTCTTATTTATATTATCCAATATTACGTAGAACATTGGAAAAATTCAATTTTTTTACAAATTTACATGAATTTTGACTACACCATTCATATTTTATATTCAATTTTCTTTAAATAAACAGTAATTAATAACATCTCGTATAATAACAGTTCTTTATATGCTCTATATATACATTATGGCGCATGTGTTATTTGGCGTTGTAAAGTCAATATTTGGTTTTATTTAAATTATACGGTTAATGTAAGTAAAGATATATGTACATATACACACACATTACATATGGAGTATGGTTAAGGCACTTGCTTGTACTTTTTAAATTGTTGTTGTGGGTTATATTTCAATATCTATAGTCTATACATATAATAAAATTGTAACTAAGCCGAATCTGTACATTCAATATTTTTTATCTGTACATTATATATTCTCATTTATGAGAAAAAATACAAAGACTGCAATGTAAGAGTATACTAATATGTAAAAACAAAGAATTTGGTTTTTCGTCATCTGAATGCGGGCGGAGCCGCGGGCAATGCTAGTCATTTATACAACTACATGCAAAAAATTATAGTAAAAATGTTTATTCTATAACAATGTATATTATAGAACATAGTATAGACCATTTTAATAAGAAATGCTAAAGTTTAAAGAAAACTAACAACAAGACCGCTAATCCTTTTAAGCCTTTTCATACAAAATTCTTTAGACACCCAGACTGTATTAAGAATGGATGCAGTCCTTTGAAAATTGTGCCACTTTTCCGCGACTACAATATATTTTCCCGAAAGCTTTTCTTTATATTCATACTTTATTCGCCCGAATGATGGCGAAAAGAATGGATTTTGAAGGGATTTTTCGTCAAATTTTAAAATTCATTATAAATATGGAATGTTTTTTGCGATACACATTTAGTTTTTATTTCAAAATAGTTACTCTTTATAAGGTTTTATGTCCTAAAGTCAGTGAAAGTTTGAAACTGCAAGCTTAAATTTCATGTGATCTTTGAATATATATACGAAATAATACATAATACTTAGAAAGATTTACGCGAATATTTGACATTTTATATAAAACTATCTTTTCAGAAATTTTAATATTTATTAATTTTTTTTAAATGTTTAGAAATAAAAATCACCGAATATTGTAAGGTACTTTACTGCCATTTTTTGAATTTTTGAAATCAATTTTGTAAAATAGTGGATAGGCACTGTCTGTAACAAGTATATAAAGCCTTTGAGACGTCTATGATCTTAGTCTCTCCCGTGACCATGATTGTTGTAAAGCATTGGAAACGTCGGGAACCAAAAATCAAAATAAATCCGCGAAATAATCCGAAAAGATAGTTTTATTTAATAATACAAAGTTTAAAAATATGCTAATTACGATTAGCTCATGTAACATATTATGTATACAAATTAACTGCCAAAAACATTATTTTCTTTGGCAGACATTGCATTAATGTGCAAACCGATTTCCTCTCGAACATTAACGAGTTGCTTTATTACATGCAATTTAAATACAATTTATTTAAAGAATAATTATAATTTTTAATGAATGAATTTAAAATCTCTTAAAATTAATTAAAACCTTTTAGTGGTGGATTCACTTAGAAATATTTAATTGTTTTAAATAACAAAATTATCGATATCGGTATAAAAGATAATTATAAATTAAAAATTTGAAAAACCCCCTCTGCAAACTAATTGTCATTTAACGATTACACTGGCACATGTGAAGCATTTAATCGAGTAATCATACGCCAAAATGCCTTACATCATTTTGGAAAAGAACTGATACTCTTACACTGCTGGATCGATATTAACCAAACATAGCTAAGAACCACCGCAAGGAAACTGGCTTTGAAATGAAAAAACCCGCGTCGAAATCGGTCCACCCGTTTGAGAGCTATGATGCCACAGATAGACACACACACACACACACACACATACAGACATACATCGACGTGAAACTTACAACACCCCTCGTTTTGCGTCGGGGGTTAAAAATGATAGTAGTAAGCCAGTGGTAGCGCGCTTTCTTGGAAAACGAGTGAAGCAGGTTCAAATCCTGGATCTCGCACCTCTGATATTACTATGTGCTAATAAATTGCCTTACCGTGAAAGAAAACACCATGAGAATATCCGCGTATCTAAAAGAAGAAGTTTTCAAAATACATGTAAAATCCGCCATCCCGTATTTGACCAGCATGGTGGACTATGGCCCAATTCCCGTAGTAAAGCTCACTGAAAGAAGAGTGTTCTAAAATACAAGTTAGTTATGATTATAATTCACGTGGTAATGTAATCATGATTGGAAGTTGCGTGTCTGTGTCTAAATATAGTGAATTTACCGTCTATTACGTGCAAATATATGAACATATAATTTTTAGTAACTATTTAATACAATTTTATCCCTTGACATTTCAAGATTGTTGTTATATATCCATACTAATATTATAAATGTGAAAGTGTGTTTGTTTGTCTTTCTTTCACGTCGAAACGGAGTGACGGATTGGCGTGATTTGTAGGGCTGGAGAGTGACAAAGGCTTTTTACCGCGGGAGATTGTCTAATTCCCACGAGAAAACACGTTAAAATACAATCCAAAAAAATATTTATGATCAAAATTACTTGAAACTTTTTATTAATGCTCTTCAATAAAATTAAAAATTGCATTTTTCGAAACTCATCCCATAACAGGGTAAAATAGGGGATGAAAGTTTGTATGAAACTACCTTTTTAAAGATTTTTCGTAGTTTTAGCGCGAGTGAAGCCGCGGGTTCTGCTAGTAAGAAATACTTCTTATATATAAACAAGACTAGGGTAGAAGCCTCATTCACTTACGTCTTGACTTGTTATTGAAGAAAAAACGAAAAAAAGCGTCTATACTGTTAAATATTATAATTATAAATTAATTTGCTGGTTTATCATGTTGTTGACACGTCGACGTTTGGTTTGCAGAGAAATATCTAATGGACCGGAGAGTGGAACCTGTTATTTTTTATCCATTACATTATCATATTAAAAATTATAAGAGATCACTTATGAGGCATAATCTATTTATTAAGTAAATAATCATGAAAATTTCATAGAAAATATTATATATACTAATCGTTATTTGTGTAAATATTTAATATTCAGTATCCTATGTCCTTCTCCTGGCTCTAAACTACCTCCCTGCCAATTTTCAGCTAAATCGGTTCAGCCGTTCTTGAGTTATAAGCGAAGTAACTAACACGACTTTCTTTTATATATATAGATTAATTGGTTAGCACATTATATTTCATATAGTGGTAGTGGTAGCCTATTGGTAACGCGCTCGCTTAGGAAACCGAGTGAAGCGAGTTCAAATCCCGGGTCTCTCACCTCTGATATTTTCATGTGCGAATCAATTCCAACATGTCTTACGGTGAAGGAAAACTGAGGAAACATGCATGTCTGAGAGAATTTAGCAAGTTTTCGAAAGACATGGGCAGACTGCCAACCCGCACTTGGCCAGGCCCGGCCATGTTCTGATTCCCTTCGTATTGAAGGGAGTTCCGTGCCCAGCAGAGGGACGTTAAAAAATAATATTTATATTTAATTCAAATACCAGTTCCTAGTAATATTCTATACTCAACTATTTCAATTTAAAGGCCGCGTGTCATATAATTTATCGCGGTACTTAAGCATGACCGAACGTTAAATTGGTACCTAAATTTAATACATTATCTTTATATCTAACATGCGACTAAACTACGCATTCGAAGTACCCTCGTTAATATATTTTCCAGTCACATGCCAGCGCTATTTTAGAGGACGGCGCTATTTCGATTATTTCAATTGTGCTACTATAAAATACACTAGCATTATAATTGTATGTACTATACTAGTATTATAATGTTCTTCTTATGGGCGGGCCATGATATGTTTTCTTCTACACAATTAAAAAGTGGTAATATTTATTTATTTATGTACCACAAAAAAAACATACAAGTTAAAACAGATGCCATGTGTACAAAGGATGACTTATCTCTTTAAGAGATTTCTACCAAAAACCCTCAAGCGTGAGAAAATATAAAAATAATAATGCGGTGCGGTGTAGGTACAAACTACAAACATCAATTATAATATAAATATACATATATACAAACATACATACATACGTACATAGATACATACATACATGTTTACATAGATACTTACATACGTAATATTTATCTGTTTTTATTTATATAACTTTCTTTGTCAAACAAAACTACGCTTAATGCTTGCGTTATTCTTTATTACTACTTGTGTTAGGTTTTTCAGTCGAGTCGGAAGTATAACTTAGTATAAAATAAATTTAGTATTATAAGGAGGTTTTAGCTATTTTAAATTTTACATAGTAATATTGCCTCTCAATGAAAAGAGAAAGTTTATTTCTATTTTTCAATTTTGAGTGAAGTAAACTGAAGCCATAGTGCTTATACTAGATTCGAACTATAAGACTTGCAACTTGATTTTACATACAATTTATATTTATTCCATTTCAGTAACCAAACACGTCATATTTACGAAGTATAAACCGTTTGCAATAAACAATACAATGCTGCACTATTTCAATTTCGAGGTCGCGTTCCCAAAGCTAGATTTGCACAAAGATATAGATTAGATTGATAGATCCACTAAATCAAATTTTAATATTTTATTTTATACTTTCAAATAAAATATAAGACCTACCTTAGATAATACTCGAATGCAGCTTGTTTTTTTTATGAAGGAAAAATGTAAAAAAACGGTGTTTAAAGGTATTTCGTTGATAAAATTTGTAAATTTAAAATTTGTGACGACAGGTTTGGCTCAGTTTGTAGTAGCCCTACATGTTGTGCCAGCGGTCGCGGGTTCGAGTCCCGCTGGAGGCATTCATCTGTGTGATGAGCACGCATGTTTGTACTTCAGTCACGGGTGTTTATATTTATAATATGTATGTATTTAAAGTTATATATGTGTAGTGTATCAACTATCTGGTGTCTATAACACAAGCCTCGTAGCTTACCATGGAACTAGATGGTGCTGTGTGTTAATGTAAAAAAAAATGTAGCTTCACGTGTCAATACGGCTTAATAATCTATGGTTTATAGAGTATGACCTATTTGTATCTAATTTCGAAAACCATGTCATTGCTATACATTGGTCTTGTAAATATCTGTTGTATATTGGATGCATGAATGATCTAATTTCAAAATATACGCGGATATACATATGCTAATTTAGTGATGAATATAGTTGATTGTTAGTTTAGAGGAAAATTTTGTAGCGATCTTATTGAATCAAGCCATAATAAAGCTAAACAAGTATTTAATGTTTACACTTTTTGTACGTAAACTTCGATATAATATATTAATGTTAAAGAAAATGTGAATACCAAAAATTGTTGGTATGTTATATTAAATAATTTAAAATTCTTGCTGTATCTATTTTACTACGATTATGGATTACTGTACAGTTTTCGATTATATTTGACTATATATCGGTTAAAATTAAAATAAAGATAAGGAAAACTAAAAAAAGAGGTGAACAGTGTAGTATATATTTTACTCTATAGTTTAACTCTCAGTCAAACTTCAAAGTCTGAGGTAAATTCGCAGCGAAGTGTTGGAAAATATAAAAAAATAACAGAAAAAATCTATACCTACATATAATAAAATTTACATTTGTAACAACTTTATATTGAATTTTTTTGGAAAATTTTATTAAAATAGATATTGTTTTCGATACAGAGGCCGAATCAATTGTTTTTATAATTTTTGTCTGTCTCTCTGTCTGTCTGTCTGTCTGTCTGTCTGTTACCGCATCACGGAAAAACCGCTGGAAGGATTTAATATTTTTTGAAATCCTAATGAATAAATGCGATTTTTTTTTGTTTTTCCGTCTCTGCCTTTTACAGGAAGGTATGAAAGTGATTATTCTCATAAAATAGTTAATTATTTATCGATAATCTATTTTTTACAGCAGGAATATATTGACAAATAAAATTATTAACCAATATAATCGTCATATATAATTTATATTGCAATAACTAGCGTTGCCCGCGGCTCCGCCCGCGTTCAGATGACCAAAAACCAAATACTTAGGTTTTACATATAAGTATACTCTTACATTACAGTTTTTGTATTTTTTCTCAGAAATGAGATATTTTTCCGTTGTAAAAAGTATTCTATATGTTGACCCGAATAATCAGCTATGACCATACCAAATTTCATCAAAATCCGTCCAGTAGCTTTTCTGTGATGCGTTAACAGACAGACAGACAGACAGACAAAAATTCTAAAAACTATAGATTCGGAATCTGTATCGATAATAATGTCTATTTCAATAAGATTTTCCAAAAAAATATTTAATGTACAGATTTGACTCAGTTAGAATTTTATTATATGTATAGATGAGAAAAAATTGTTACTCAGCAATATTTTTATGTCAAGTTCGAAAACAATGTTCTCCAAAACACAATGTGCGTTATTTCAGGGCAGTTAATAAAGGCACAAACTCATTGTGGTGGTAATAGGAATAGTACGTGTTGGTAATAAAACGCATTCGTTGTCAAGGCTGCGTTGACCAAAAATATATTGTCAGTCTAAATTAAAACATTTGAAATTGATTTGAAAATCGGGATTGTCTGACTTATTCGGAAGTATTTTAACATTGATTTTTATACTGTAACCATTCCCTTTTTAACGTCTTATTGGTGGGAAGTGTCCCACAACGTGATAATGGCCAAATATGGGTAGGTGAATTTCATATGTTTTTTAAATACTATTCATTCTATTTAGAACCTATCTTTCAGAGTTGAAGGTTATCTTACGAGGTTTTCCTTCACCGTAAGGTAATCATGTGGAAATCCTTGTTGAATTAAAATGCACTCTTCCTTAATATAGCTCAGCTATCATCTTCTTAAAATTTTGATTTCCTTGCTCTAGCGTCATTAAACTATTTTACTTTCGCGATAAAATCAGTATTTATTCAGTATTATCGTTTTAAAAATGTGTGTGAATAAAAATTAGCTAGAATGCCATAACCCAGACATAAAAGAATAATATTGTGTTTGTATTATATTATTATTGAATAAAATTGAGATTTGTAGATACTTACATAATTAATAATCTACTTACTTTATACTAGTAGACGTGCACTGATATTTTTGTATAAATATGAACATTAAAATGATAACATTAAAATTTACTGAAAAAAAATGTTTTTTTAGTATCACAGACTACATAATACTATATACTACAACTAATACTAAAACCGTAAAAACCTTAAGCCGTAAACAACTAATTAAATACAATTCTTATAAATATATATTACAAAACGAATAAATACAAAAATAATCACATATAAAAATAATCACAGAATGGGTGATTTAAGTGATGTTATATTCTGAATAAATTTCTTTTAGAGTAATGTTCCCACAGATGCAGGATGCGAGTTGATAAAGGCGCATACTTGTCCCTGCAGTCGTAATTGCAGTAAATACGCGCCAACAGCGCCCACTGGCGATAAAACACACATATGTCCGCTAAGATACTGTACGGTTAGCAGAAAAAAATCTCTATATTTATATCAGTTTCGCAGTATCTTTTTATAAAAAGTGTTTTAAGCTTTTCATGTAGCGGAAAATATATAATTAAAGTAGTATAAAATAGTAAAAACGATATCTTTTACTATGTGATATTTATTGGATATAATATATAAAATATATATTAATATTAAATAATATAATTTAATATTAAATAATATAATTTATTATCTATGAGGGCGACAACTGGCCTGATGTTTTTGTGAAGGCCGAACTGGGAATGAAACGAATTTCTACATGGCTCCGTCACAATCTTCTCACTTTAAACACAAAGAAAAGTAATTATATGTGCTTTCATAAAACCATTACATCGGCCCCAAATACGTCATTACAGCTAAAATTACACACATGTAATCTCAGTTACCAAGATCAATGTAATTGTGATACACTAAATAAAGTAGATACAGTGAAATACTTAGGAATTCTTATCGATCAACATATGACTTTTAAAGAACATATAAAATCATTATCAAACAGAGTGCGCAAGATCATTCACGTAATGAGACTACTTCGTAACACAGCATCAGTAGACCTCCTACGATCTGTGTATTTTGCATTGTGCCAATCCATCATAACATATGGATTGACGGCTTGGGGTGGTGCTGCAAAATCACATATGATACAGTTAGAAAGAGCCCAAAGATCCGTTCTTAAGGCAATGCTCAAAGTACCTTTTATGTATCCTACATCTCAAATTTACAAGGACAGTAAAGTATTAAGTGTGCGCCAATTGTTTATATTACATGTGACTCTCAAAGTTCATAAAAGCGTTATTCTGTCCCCGGTATACAAGAATTTACTAGCCCGTCGAGTTTTTAAGATTCCTTTACCGAATGTAAGGTCGTGTTTTGCTAAACGATTTGGTCCATATATTGACACATTAATATATAACAGAGTTGTCGGTTTTTGTGATATTAAATATTGCTCAGTTAAGAAAGCTAAGACAAAAGTGGTGTCATGGCTCGCTACTTTAACGTATGATGCTACAGAAAAAATTATTTATGATATATCGTAATGGGCTTTTTCAATTATCTAAACTGTGCAACTGTGTAGATATATATTATGTTCATATTAATTAAGCTTTTGTTTTTTTTTTTTTTAATGCACTTATTGTAAATGCAAAATGAAACAAGCAATATTTTTATTTTTATAGTTTTTACATATCTCTTTGTCATAATAATAACTTTTACTAGCACTGTTAACCGAGCAACAATATTTTATTTGTTAATCAAATTGTGGTACTCACGATACAGGCATTGCCTAGTGTGAGTTACCCTCAGTAATGAAATATTTTGTAAACTAAACTTTTTAGACAATAAAGATTATTATTATTATTAAAGATTATTAATATCTAAGATATTACTTAAATTATTTTCGTATTAATAATTTATAGTTGTGCCTTTTGTTTATAGAAATTGTAATTAAACTACTTACTTTACAGAAATTGTGATTTTTTCAGTTATGGTCACCTTTTTAGCAGTACTTTTATTACTAGTAGTAGGCTTGTGGTCTTAAGTTTCTTAAAATCATGATAGGCGTAACGTATTTAATTTAAACAAATTTTTTTATACTATTCTGAATTAGTGCTTGACTACGTTCTACCTGATAGTAAGTGGTAACGCAGTCGTAGATGGTAACTAGCACTAATTTAATTTAATATTTCCACGTAAAGAGCTTAAACAAAATAAATATAAATGGGTATATTATATTATTCAAGAGCCAATGTCATTTAAAACTTTCCATAAATAGCTGGAGAATTAATGTTATTGACAACTGGTAATTACATTAACAAAAAGTTAAATACATATAGCATACATGTTATATGTATTTAACTTTTTTTTTATGCACTACAGTGCAACGTGGCCTACGCAAATTGAGTGCTGGTTGTTATTAAAAAAGTTATTGTGAAAAGAATCTACGTAAAACCACAGCCTAGAGCTAGTTTCAAAATAAACGAATTTAATATTTCTTACCAAGAAAGATATCTTATAATTGAGATGCATTTTGCTGCTGATAGTACAGTCGTAAAGACAAATGTAATTGTGATAGTAGATAATAAACCGTTGTTTTCGCAATTTACCCGTTATAGAGGTGACTCTAAAATTGCCCGGGTGAAACGTGAAATGATGTTTTGTTTTCTTCAGACGATGTTTATGTTACGGTTTAGCTTGAGAAATTTTAATATAAACGATAAACAAAATTCGTATATTTGAAATTATGGCACGCTTTTATTCAAGAAATTGTTTTTGTTTGAGAGAAAAGTTAATGGATCATAAAACAAGATTAATATCTTAAGAATCTAAACATATAGTTCGATAGAAACTAAACATAAGAAATTAAAAACTTATAATAATAATAAATGTATTTTGAAAATATTGATAACTAGCGAAAAAACAAAAACAAATCTATCTCACAGGAACCGCAAGTTTTTCCGAGATAGAGAGTAGCCTATGTATTATTCCAGACTATAATTTACCTCTGTGCCAAATTTTATCCAGATCCGTTCAGCCGTTCTGGCGTGATTGAGTAACAAACATCCAAACATCCATCTAAACTTTCACATTTATAATATTACTAAGATTTTGAAACGTAGGCTTAGAAATACTATTAATTGTGGTGAACATTGTTGGTGATTTTTTACTCTTACAAAAAGCGTGATTTTTTATCAATGAATATTATAATTTGAGATGAGACTCTGAGAGAAGAGAGAGAAGAGGCATCATATCATGTACATTAATCGTTTTTAGAAACGTAAAATAAAGTAATATAGAAAAACCAATTGTACACCATAAGCTGTATTAAAATAAATGTAGGATTTGCGTCGGCACTATGCCAGAACTCTAATATGTTTCATAGACAACAGCTAAAGAGTGTCTATAATTGTATTTATTTAGCTTTCTAGACTAATATTTCTAATTGTTTAATGGACCATAGAAAATTTATAGGTATTTATTATTTATTGGATATTAACTGTGTGTAATTAAATAAAAGCTTTTGTTGGTAAAAGCTTCTGAAAGAAGATATTGGAAGCTTTTAAAAACTTGCATTGTTTGTGGTATTGATTTAATTTTTCGCTTATTTGACGATTTTTTACTTATTTTTTTTTATTTTGATCATTTTTTTTATTGTTATTAAATTACTCAATTTTCTCGTAAAGTACTGTTGTGTAGCTTTTAAACTATTATAAAATACTAATCAACATAATACTAAATATTTTCTTCGCTACCTAGTTTTACAGCTTACTTTATTTTTTATCTTACAAGTAATAAATAATTTTATGAAATGAAATGTTCACCTTTATAAAACTTGCATTGTAAGGTTGAATGGACATTATATGTATTTCGGCCTTTAATTTTTCGATTATTTTATTTTTTTACTTTTATTCATATATGTTCATGTTTATTAAAATCCCACTGCTGGGCAAGGCCCCCCGTCAATACGAGGGGGATCAGGCCATAGTCTACCACGCTGGCCTAGTTGGCGGATTTTACAATTTAAAACTTGCAAGATTTTCTCAGAGATGCAGACAGCGCTGGATTTACACTAGGGGCACTTGGGGCTAGTGCCCAGGGCGGGAAATATTTAGGGGCGGCAAAATACGGAGGGTGGGCAAAAAATTCTCTTTGCGTTATCGATAATGCTTTTTTTTTATTTTCCAAGAAAATGAAAAATAAAAAAAGATTAACTAATATTAAAAAAAGATCATTTAAAAATTGTTTATTTTGCATTTTTCGAAAAATTAATGATTAAAAAATTTAAACTTTCAAAATTTTATTCAAAACTTCGATAATAGGGCGACATTTTTTTTGAGTGCCCAGGGGCGGCGCTATGGTTAAATCCGGCACTGGACCAGAGTCTTATATATTTAATCTTAATAGCGTATGAGTACTGTAAAGAGCTAAAGCTTAGTGGTCAAATTCATTATCTACTTATTTAAAACAAATATATGACATTAATAAAGTACAATATTTCTTATTCATGTTAAACTCTGTAAGTTTTATCTGTTAATTAATCCAACCACAGAAGAAACTTAAGGAAATTAATTTAAATAATAATAATAATGAATATCAGAATGAATTACTTACCCTTTGAGACTTTTGAAGAGTTTTATATTTAACTTGCTTCGTTCATATTACGTCCGTATTTTCGATATAAAATCTGTATTCATTTTATAATAAGCATTTGCTGGCATACGATTGATCTGTTTGATATACCTACTTATGTATCTTCGCTCATAATGGAATAATACTGCAACATGGAACTAGAATGATAATAAAATCGGATGACGACCACAAACATTTCTCAACTGCGTAACTAATACGAGTACATAAATAAAAGCGTATTAAAATGCTTTTATTATGTTTCTAATGTCATAGGTTTTCATTTTTTGCGCGGAACCCTAAAAGTAGCCTTAGTTACTCCTTATAATATCAGCTGTCAGTGAAAGTCCCATCAAAATCGGTTAAGCTGTTTTGGAGATTAGCCGGAACAAATAGACAGACAGATGACAAAAAATTTAAAAATGGATTTTTTCTTATAAGTACCGTTTAAAATTATGTATGTTTTTAGTAATAAGCTGTTGTTTTGACATTACAAACAGACACTTCAATTTTATTAATCTGTATAGATTTTGAGACTGCTGAAGTTATTCGTAGCGCGGCGTTTTGCTTTATAGAAATACTGCTGCTTACATCGGATGTCGTGAATTCGATTTCTGTTTGAAATTAGTGGTTGAAATCAATCAGTGATTTCCCTCACAGAACTACCTAAATACCAAGTAAAAAATTTGTCATAGTATGCGATATATTTGTATACTAATAACTATAGATCACGCTTAAAATTTTACTTTCAATTAATAACGATATGAGCATTAAAAGCCTTTATTAATACGGCATATAGTATATGTTCGAGAATATGCCGTCAATATTCATCATCTTGAATATTCAAGCAACCGTTTCATATTATTTTGTATGGGAGGAATTTCTATAGAAATTAAATTTTTCACATTGCTTTTTGAATAATTTACAAGTATCTAAAGCCTACGAGTATTAATTAATTATATTAATACTAGCGGCTCACCCTCGCTTCGCTTTAGGAAATCAAAAACAAACCTATCCCATGGGAACCGTACATTTTTCCGGGATAAAAAGTAACCTATGTGTTATTTCAGACTATAATCTATCTCTGTGCCAAACATCTAGATCCGTTTAGCCGTTCTGGCGTGAAAGAGTAACAAACATCCATACTCACAAACTTTCACATTTATAATATTCATACAAGGCGACTTTCAAATACGCGTTTATGTATTAAAATAATATAATATTTAAGTACATTAGGTGTATGAACAATGTAATTAGAAACAAAATGCGAGTAGCACGGAGTTTTATTTTCATATAAAGTACACTTATAATTGCTAATAAACCTAGCATTACTGATATAAGCCATGACTGCATTAAGGGGTAGTTGCATGAAATTATATATGAAGGCGCGCTTACTGGGCCATCTTGTGGTTTTCGGTAAGCACATCGGATTACACTGTGAAGTCAGGCTTCGACAGCGCACTCTAGTAAAGCGTCGGAGCGATGGTAGCAGGGTGATACAAACTGGCAGGTTTTAAAAAGAAATTAAAGTAGAACATAAAATTAACTATTTGAATAACAATAAGCCACGTATACGACGAATTACTTAATTCTGAATTTGTTTAACATTGTAGGCACACACAAATATACACACACTATTTCCGTTTTTATTAAGACCTTTTTTTTAATATCCTTTTTTTTTATAAATTACATTTGTGACAAATTAGGAGAAAAGAAGAATATATTGAAATTATAGGGCGTTCAATTTTAAGCACGATTTTTATTTCTAGTTTTGATAAAATAGATCAAAATAATTAAACATCGCTGCGACGGCCAAATCATTATTGATTGTATAAAGTTTAATTTGTGCTTTATTTTGTGAACATTGTATTTTAGTTTTGAGTGTGTGAAGTGAAATGTAACTTAATTGATTAAAAAAAAGTGTAACTTAATTGATTAAGTTATTATTATTACTACAATTGATGATGATGATGATGATGATGATGATTACTACAATTATTACTTAATTGACTCAGTTTGTGGTGACCCTACTTGCTGTGCAGCAGTCGCGGGTTCGAGTTCCACTGGGGGCATTCAATTGTGTGATAAGCATGAATGTTTGTACTCCAGTCATGTGTGTTTATATATGTGTAGTGTATCAACTATCTGGTATCCATAACACAAGGCTTACCATGGAACTACTCGTAGATGGTGCTGTGTGTTAATGTCCCAACATATTTATTTATTTATAAATCTACTGTATTTGTTACAAGACATTTTTTAAGTTCAAGACCACTACAACGGATAATTTTTTTGTGCTACATTTTTATTGTGTTTTATGTGCTTCATTTCCTTAAATTGTTAGAATGTTTCTTAACAGAAATTATGCCAATTAACGCTCCATTTCATTAGTCTTGTATAGGAATCGAACTCCTTTCTTCACTCCACTACTTCACGGTAGCTAAACTGTAAATTTACCAATACTTACTTTATAATTTTATTTCCTAGCCCATTTTTAAATTGCCTGCCAGCTCATTCAGGAGTTTTAAAGAAAAGAAATTATTAGTGTGTCGCAAGCAATAATGGCCTGTTCTGATGTTAACAGTAAATAATAGCGAATGCAATGGCTTTTTATGGCACTCTCATATAATAACTATAAGCGGAATTACGATCGAAGTGCCACCAGTGCCAAAGGTGAATGGATAAATTATTATTAAAAATATTGTAAAATCTGTACATATAATAAAATGGTAACTAAACCGAATCTGTACATTACATATTTTTTGGAAAATCTTATTGAAATAAACATTATTATCGATACAGAGGCCAAATCTATAGTTTTTAGAATTTTTGCCTGTCTGTCTCTCTGTCTGTCTGTCTGTCTGTCTCTCTGTCTGTTACCGCATCGCAGAAAAACTACTGAAGGGATCTTTATGAAATTTGGTATGGTGATAACTGGTTATCTGGGTCAACATATACGATACTTCTTACCGCGGGAAAATATATAATTTCTGAGAAAAAATACAAAAACTGCAATGTAAGAGTATACTAATATGTAAAATCTAAGAATTTGGTTGTTGGTCATCTGAACGCGGGCGGAGCCGCGGGCAATGATAGCTAGTATTATAATATTATTGCTTTAATTGTTTGATTAGCTTCACTGGTGTATAATGGCCCGTAAATGAGTTTCATTTCCTACTACCTACCCATATAGCTACCCATTATAAAAATTTATGAAGCTCGTATTTTTATTTAATTTTTATTTTTGAGGGTGATTTTTAATTCTTAGTACATCCTTAAGGTAGAAACTTTTTCTTTAATTTGACAATTGGTCAACCGTCCTTCTCTTAAGGTATGTTCGTTTAAAAACGAGTCGTGATAATCGGATTTGAATTGGCAAATATATCATATAAGATACACAAATAATAAAGCATACAGCCAAATGAAGTAGGTCAGCAAGACAAAAATAGTTTTTTTGGAACAGAAAAGTATTTACTGCAATTTATAGTTTTACTTTTTTATAACTTCACGTATATACACTCTTAGGTGATAGATAGTCAGAATAAATTGTTCTAACTTTTGTAATGTAGGTTTGTAATTGGATTTTCTCGAGGCATTGGCATTAGATTTTTGGTAATGGTAAGAAATTAAGCATCTGACGAGAAGAGTCATGGAAATGAGTGTATGTAGATGGAAGGAGTCTAGAGAGATAGAGGAAGATAAAGAAAAGAGGATAGACTGTGTAAGACAGGTTATGAAAGAGAAAGGAGTGACTTATAACATGACGCGATAAAGGAGAGTGGAAGAAAACTTACTGCGTCGACCATAAGTAATGTAGAAAATGCAGGGAGATGATAATGATGGTGATGTAACAGAGGCTGCTATTTTCATCTTATGTATTATTAATCCATACTAATATTATAAATGTGACAGTGTGTTTGTTTGTTTGTCTTTTTTTACGTCGAAACGGCTTGGCGGATTGGCGTGATTTTTTGTGTGGAGATAGTTGGAGAGCTGGAGAGTGACAAAGGCTTTTACCGCGGGAAATTATCTCTTTTCCACGGGAACACTTTAGTCACGTTCACGTTCTGCTAGTTTTTATATAAATAATTCAAATAATATATTTATATAAACGTTCACCAGCTATGCAATTGATATTAAATATAATTTTAATCATGTAATCGTACAGCATACTGCAGCCTAGTTGTTTAAAAACTTTTCTCTCCCATTGTTTTATTTTTATAACAAAGTATGAAAATACTCCCAAATGCACGTGACAGTCGAGCTTGTCCTCCAAAACTCCAGTAAACAAGTTTTACTGAGTTACAGAAGAAATTAAATGTATATTTAGATTTGTACATTTAAAAAAATATATAATTGTGCTTGAAACTAATCTCTTAAAAGTTAAAACTAAAAAGATTTTAAAACTTATAGTGTTTTTGAAATATATTGGTGTTAAATATAAAATAATCATGAAAATCGATTCGTATGTTACGTGACGGTAATCTATACATACATCTATCTATATAGATAAATAAAATTGAAGTGTCTGTTTGTTCCGGCTAATCTCCAAAACGGCTAGACCGATTTTGGCGGGACTTTCACTAGCAGATAGTGATGTTATAAGGAGTACCTTATGCTTTTATTAAGAAAAAGAATTACGGGTTCGCGCCAAAAAAATAGGACAAATCCAGATTTTTTTCAAGTTTTTTGTTTTTCTGTCAGTTTGTTTGTTTATCTGTTGGTCTGTTTGTACGGGTACTTGAACGGGGATATAAGATACCACCTTATATCCCCGGTCAACATTTTAGATATTGTTCATTCCGGAAAATTAAAGAGTTCCCGTGGATTAGTTAAAAAACTATAGTAACTTATACAGCTTAGTACACAAAAAGTACTACTTGGATTTTATTGAAGCTTAACAATAATATAGTTTATATATGAGAATAACAAATAGGCTTCTTTTTATCCCTAAAAAATGTACGATTCCCGTGGGATAGATTTGTTTCTTACCGTTTAGTTGCGAACCCGACCGAAGCGAGGGTGAGTCGCTAGTTTTATATAAAACAGTTTTATATACCAAGACAAACAGATGTTTCCTGTAAATAAAGAATTTGTAGTTTTAAAATAAATTACGAGATAACATAAAAATTGATCAAGTTTTTTTTACAGCCATTGCTATTGTTAAAAATGAGTTAGGAATCTTTAAATAAATATTTTATCGTTTGTGAATACTGAATTGATTTTCGATTTAATTTTGACTTTTTGCAAGTCCGCTAACGTTTGGCCAGCATGGTGAACCTTTTGTGGAAGTCTAATTCCTATCGTATTGAGGGAGTGTCCAGGAGTGAGATGTTAGAAGGGCTGATTTAATAGTTATTAATTATTAAATATGAATAACATATTTTATGTGCTCGGGATCATTCAGAATATCTGCCATATTCATTTGGAGCTGCTCTAAAAATGAGCTTAAAATATTATTGTATTTTTTATGAATCAGAGAAAATTGCAGAAAAGATATAAACGATTAAGTTTCATCACTTTTTGCGTAGCAATATATTAGCTGTATCTATAAAGCTTCTAAAAGAAGTTCTGTTGGTGCAGAATATAGGTTTTTATAAAACTCTACTAAGTGTGAAACAGATAAAGTTGTATTATAGAACTTTTATGTTAGAAGTTATTCTAGCCCCAAAGTTTGCATAAAAAACTAAAAAACACGCTTTAACGTTGACCCGAACTAAGAAGTAAAATATATTATTTTGTATAAGAATAAAGTGATTAACGAGACAATTAATGTTATTGTGATATAAGCGTGGGCTGCGATATCAGTTGTTATAAATATTCCATTGGAACGATTTCTTAAAGTAGAGTTAAAGTCAACACGGGACTCGAACCCAGGACCTTCTGATCTGCGGCCGTACATGCTAGCCATCAGACCACCGAGACAGTACAGATTATTATAACATATGAATTTCAACATCGATATTATATTAAAAAACAAATCACACGTGTCAAGTGGGCATTAGGCAGACTTCCAACAAGATTTAACCATTAACCCTGTTCAAAGAGTAAGCGTCCTTTCATACACGGACTAATATATAATAAACTATTTTTTCGCAAGGAGAATCTAGAAATAGATGTGGCTCTATAAATCTGTTTTACCACGCTCTAGCTACTATTTTACACCGCAGTGGACTTGCGGGTTATTCGAGTCGGCTTGAAAGATGGCTAATAACAGTCGAGAGTAAAAGAAGTAGGAAAATATTCATACCGTTTTACGTCGGATAGACCTACGTGGCCGTATGTTTTAGGAAATAATGGAGAAGATTGCGGAAAAATCTCATGCTTTGAAAGGCAAATGCCGGTGGGATAAGTTCATTCAGCTGAGATTTTCTACAGCGATAGTCCTTGCATAATATGATCGCCTGTCGCTCGTAGCGCGGCTTCTGAATGGCACGCTGTATAAATTGTGGGTTAGACTTAATCTATTTATTCCTTTAACGAGAATATATAAGTGTAATTTTGTTACATATACTATTTTGGCGCCATTTAAGAAAGATGTTATTTATATGATAATATTAAAATTTGAAAGCTTGTTTTAAGCTACACGTCCTTCTATTACACAAAGTCATATTTTTTTAAGTTAAGTAAGATATGTTGATGAATTTATCATTTTATCAAAAGTGATCTCTTAATTACTTTATGAAGAACACTGTACCGTGTGTTGTTTTAATAAAAATATTTTACTCATAATTTGCTAAGGGTTCAAGATATAATAATTATACATAATTGATGCTAAAATAAAATGACTAAAATATTTGTTGAATTATGCAATGTGGACATTAAAAACTTTGAATAGTATAATTTCGAATAAAACAATGCGTGGAAGATTTACATAAAATATCTTTTAAAAAGTTTTATATATAATTAATTATATTTGAAAATAAATTTCTATATCGAAAAAACTTTTGGAAATGTTAACTAAATGGTAAAACGATCTAACTTTGATCTTATGGCGAGTGGAAATCAAAGATATTATTAGCAGGGCTTTTCCCCAAAGCTTCCCTAATTTTCCTTACAGAAAATGGTAATCGAATGTGTGAGGATGTAGAAAACAGTTGAGCAAGATATTTTCGATTGTTGTAAATGTAGTTTTGCTTATTTCAACGATATCTGGTTTATCTGACACAGTGTAATTTTCAACCGACTTCAAAAAGGAGGAGGTTCTCAATTCGACTGTATGTTTTTTTTTTTTTTTTTTTTTTTTTTTTTTTTTTTTTTTTTTTATGTTTGTTACCTCAGAACTCCGTCATTTATTAACCGATTTGGACAATTTTTGTTTTGTTTGAAAGGGTATACTTCCAGATTGGTCCCATTTAAATTTCAAAAAAAAAATACCACCCCTAAGGGTGGAAAAACATTTGGCTAAGTAATAAAAGCCTACCTATTAAATATATACCTAATCAAATATTTTCGAAATCGGTGCCAGCCCATACTAAGCAAAGCACACCGACTTCGAAAATATTTGATTAGGTATGTATAGTAAATGAAAACTACCAATCAGTTATTTTTTACTTTTTAGTGCTTTTGTTTGAAGTCGGTTTTTATTTTTTTGTTAAAAAGTTTTTATATATCATTGTATCGAAAATGTCACATTGAACTTCTACCTTTAGCGTACATACTCGTATAGTACACTAGCATTGCCCGCAGCTCCGCTCGCGTTCAGATGACAAAAAACCAAATTTTTATATATTACGATACTCTTACATTGCAGTTTTTGTATTTTTGTAAGAAAGGAGACGTTTTCCCGCGGTAAAAAGTATCCTATATGTTGACCCGGATAACCAACTATCACCATACCAAATTTCATCAAAATTCCTTCAGTGGTTTTTCCGTGATGCGGTAACAGACAGAATGACAGACAGGCAGACAAAAATTCTAAAAACTATAGATTCGGCCTCTGTATCGATAACAATGTCTATTTCAATAAGATTTTCCAAAAAATATTTCATTTACAGATTCGGTTCAGTTTGAATTTTATTACCTACATTTATAGATAATTTACTTGAGTTTAGAATGAAATGAAATTTGTTTGGGTATTGGGAATGAAATATTAGTATTTTTATTAGTCTGTAGTACTTGCATAAGAACGTAGTATTACAATAGTTTGGCTTGTATGACCAATAGTTAGGATTGATAATCCCACTCACGTTGATGTTTCAGTTCAATTTGTTGTTCTGTGGCTTATAGGCGTGCCACTTGGGCACAGTTTATTTCGCTAATATCGTGTAGAATGGAGTGTTACAGAGTTAAAAAAAAACCATATATTTAAACAGGACTGATAACTTTTAATATAATATGTGCAATTTATAGCATAATCTGGACGCGGACAATTTTCAGGTAGCTGTCAATTGGACCCAGTTATGCATAGTTGCACTTGGGTTATGTTTTGTTTTTCTGGTTATTTTAAAATTGAACAATATTTATATAAGTATTGTTTATTTTTTAAAATAAGATGCTTATAACTTTTACGCATATGGCTGTTTTTTGCATAACTGGGTCCAATTGTCAATCCCCTACCCGTACACCGAAGATAACGCCAATACAACAAATTAAATACACAATCAGTTCAGTACCTTTTTCTCCTCTATTTCTCAACCGATTTTCTTTTCTTTGTTTAGTACCTATTGATGAGCTTTAGTTTTATCAATAAAAATATTTGAAAACAATTTTTTTCACATAATTATGTTCGAATTTCGACCACTGGGTGAACACCGGCTACAGTAAATTCTATGCATGAAGAGTTAAATATGTATTACTGCGGGAATTATTGTGGCGATTAATCGGAGAATTCACGTATTTTGGCACAAACAATGGCAATAAGTAGTTTACGTTTAATCTATTTTTCCAATTAGGTCATTAATCTTGTATTTGTGTTTAACACCCACAACTATACATATAATAAAATTGTAACTATGCCGAATCTGTACATTAAATATTTTTTGGGAAATGTTATTGAAATAGAAATTATTATCGGTATAGAGGCCTAAACTATTATCTTTAGAACTTTTGTCTGTCTGTCTGTTTGTTACTGCATCACAGAAGAATCACTGGAGGGATTTTAATGAAATTTGGTATGGTGATAGCTGGTTATCCGGGTCAACATATAGGTCATACTTTTTACTACGGGAAAATATCTCATCTCTGAGAAATCAATACTAAACATTAAGTAGGGACGAAACCGAGCGGAGCGAGGGTGAGTCGCTAGTATATAATAAAATCGACTAGACTAGACTCACTAGTAGACCAGAGTCGATAATTTTTGAAACCAAAAAAAATAATGGTAGGATGCAACCCATTAGAAAAGGAGGGGAATATTATAAAAATGAAAGGAAAAATAATTTACAGGCGATCTGAGGTCGGGAAGGGGGTGAGGGGGGGTTTTTAAGGGTAAAAAACGGTTTTTCTCGATTTCCGGCAAAACTAAAAGTCCTATCGAAAAAAATCAAATGGCATAGTTGTAGGTAATAAAAATATCTAAAACTTTTGTATTTACACTTTTTTCACATAACCTCAAAATTTATGTGAAAAATTCAAAAAACCAACTTTTTGGTTTTTTATTTTTATCTTTCACAATTTTTTCTTTTTTTTAACGAAATTTGGTGAAAACTTGCCTTTTTATGTCCCAAATACGCTGTAATTTATTTGCATTTGCAATAAGGCAGATGATAAGCAAGTGTATGAAATAAAAAAGGTTTTTTGTTCTTTGCATTTTCTCAGAAGATTTACTATAGTAACATATATATTTTTTTTCACCACCGGAAAGTAGAGATTTCAACAAACAGAAAACATACCAACTTTTTGAAAAAAGCTGATATTTTGACGGGTGAATTTTCGATTGAAAATGAGGGTGCCTTTTCAATATTAATTCAAAATAAGGTGAAAAAATAAGTATTTTTAATCAAATAAATTACAGCGTATTTGGGACATAAAAAGGCAAGTTTTCACCAAATTTCGTTAAAAAAAAAGAAAAAATTGTGAAAGATAAAAATAAAAATCCAAAAAGTTGGTTTTTTGAATTTTTCACATAAATTTTGAGGTTATGTGAAAAAAGTGTAAATACAAAAGTTTAGATCTTTTTATTACCTACAACTTTGCCATTTGGTTTTTTTCGATAGGACTTTTAGTTTTGCCGGAAATCGAGAAAACCCGTTTTTTACCCTTAAAAACCCCCCCTCACCCCCTTCCCGACCTCAGATCGCCCGTAAATTATTTTTCCTTTTATTTTTATAATATTCCCCTCCTTTTCTAATGGGTTGCATCCTACTATTATTTTTTTTCACTTTTTATTATTTTTAAAGGCTTCTACCCTGGTCTATAGTGTCACCTAATGATCGTCATTCAATCAGAATCATTATAAAAAATTTGAGGAAAACATGTATTAAAAGAATTTATTATGTTCATATGAAAATACCGTTTCCATATTAAAAAAAAATCAACAAAAATTTTGGAAGCGTTTTTTTATAGAGATATTGTATAGATTTAATTCATATATTTTACCCAAATTTTGATAATGATATATCGTCGAATAAATTAATTATTTGAATTAATTATCATCGATTTTCGACATCTAGGCAACCACTAGTAGGTACTTAATCAGACATTTAAAAATAGAAGTAGGTATTATAAGATTGACTTAAATTAGTAGCTTTTTGCTGACACTAAAGAAGATATATGTAGTCAAAAGAAACTTAGACGATTTTAGTTTTAAACAGCATATTAAATACTAGCTTTTAACAACGACTTTACATGTATTCTTGTTTATTCCATCATCAATAGAAATTATTCTTATTTTTATTAATGGTGGAATCAACAGAAATATTTGTACATGTAAAATTTGCTGTTTAACAACTTGTTTAATAACTTATACCACGTGTGGCCGTGAAAGTTGTAAATCCTTCTATTTACTAAATGGACGTAGTTATGCAAAATGGATCTAGCCCATGAAAACCGTTTTTTAAGTTACTATCATAAATGGCAACTATATATCAACTTACATACAGAAAGTGGATAAAATATCCAATATTTAAGAGGAATTTAACAAAAAACGACGGTCGAAATTGACCTGTTATTTTAACATCTGTTATGATACAAGCAATCGTTAATCATACATTGTTTTATAGTAAGAGTTAGTTATATGGTTATACTAAAAACATTATAAAAACTGTCTTATAAACCTCAAAAAAGGAAAAGTTCTATTTACCAAGCATCATCCTCATAAATACTCAGAAGGATAAAGTTTGGTCAAGAGATGAATAACAATAATAATAAATACTCTTTACTGTACACCCACAAAAGAAAAAAAGAAAAATGTACAAGAAAAATATAAAAAAAGAGCTATGTACAAGAGGCGGCCTTATCGCTAAAACAGCGATCTCTTCCAGGCAACCTTAAGGTGTTGGAATTGACAAACTGTAAGAAGGAAGGGGTGTGAATAATATACGAGCTATAGTTTTGTTTAGAGCTCAGTAGACCTTTTAACACATAATCTGAGTAATTTTTTGTCTTTTTTAGCGTTTAAATAGTAAAAACTACAGGGCCCAAATAAGGCATCTCTGGTTATTGTATATATATTATACTAGCAACTCACTCGCTTCGCTCAGGTTCGCTCAACTACTACTAACTAGAACAATATAAACAAATCTATCCCATAGGAACAGCATATATTTTCGAGATAAAAAGTAGCTTATGTACTATTCCAGACTATAGTCTATCTCTGTACCAAATTTCATCCAGATCCGTTCAGCCGTTCTGGTGTGATTGAGTAACAAACATTCAAACTTTCACGTTTATAATATTAGTAAGATATTTTTGGTATCATATTGTACATTATGTGATACATAACCATCTATTTTTAAAGAGGCTTAACAGTTTACTTAAATTTACTACGCAGTGTCAACAAATTAACAATTTTCATCGAAATTTTATGCTGTTATTATGATTTTTGGTCCAAAATATCAGATTAATTATGCATGAAAAGCGTCAAATGAAAGCTTTGGTTAATTTTATTAAACATATTTGCGATAATTTTGTATTGTACTGATTTATATTCAATTTAATAACAATATGTGGCTTAAATCACATCAAACATACCTATATCTATTATATAATGCATGTACATTGTACATATATCTATTTAGATAATAGTATAAATATGTATTATTTTCCTATTTTTTTAACTTTTGTTGATCTTACACATATGTATTTCAAAAACACATCGATTCCTCTATGTAATGCTATCTTATAATAAATATTAAATGGGCAATTCTTATATACATACCTACTGTATATATATATATATATATATATATATATATATATATTTATGTATTACGGAAACTGCTCTAACGATTTGGATCATGGATATAAGTTTATTTACCTAAAACGCAATTTTTATAATATCTTTTCCTAAAAATGCCAAGCGAAACTTATTCGCCCAGGTACTTGATACTATACATGAATAAAACTAACTAGTAGTTAGTAATGTGAGACTTTTTTTATTATATTATATTTTTTATATTACAGAATGTCGTCTACGACAGAATCTACAAAAAGAGAAGTAAAAGTAAGTTACATTTTAAATATAATAGCCAAAAATCTGCGTAGCAAGACATTTTCAAACAAATAACATATATAATATGTATATAGGTAAAAGTAATATACGTAAATTCTAAATCACTATAACTAAACATTTATTTAAGTATCTAAACTTAAAACTTAAAGTTACTTTGTATTTCTGTGTGTTTGTATATGTTTGTTATTCCGTCACGCTGAAACGGATGGACGGATTTGGATGAAATTTAGTACACAGATTGGAATACATAGGTTACTATGAGACGAGGGTAAGTCGTTAGTTAATAATAATTGTAAATCTAGACATCTCGATATTAAGCTGAAGTGTGCTTTTAACAACCTAATTGTGCTTAAAGCTAACTTGAGCATGATAGCTTAAGATAACTCGTTAAACATACATTATATTACCAAGTTACTGCCTCGGTGGTGTAGTGGCTAGCAAGTACGGCTGCACACCCGGAGGTCCTGGGTTCGAGTCCCGGGTCGGGCCAAGTTTAGTTATTGAGTCTTTCTGTATAGTAAGCCTCAGTAACAGCCCGAAGTTGGGAAGTTGGCGGTGTTTCACCCCCGTGCCTCGGAGAGCACGTAAAGCCGTCGGTCCTGCGCCTTAACTTTCACTGGTCGTGTCGAGTGGTCGTCCCACCAGAATATGAGAGTGACAGGAATAGAGAGTGCACCTGTGTCTGCGCGTACACTTGTGCACTATAATATCTCCTGCGTAGTTGGCTAGTCTCAATGAGATTGGCCGCCGTGGCCGGAATCGGTCAGGAGAACATCATATTACCAAGTTTTATAATTTACAATTAAATGAAATTTATTGTTCAAAACCTATCTTTGGTTAAATGAAGATATCGACCTGAATGCATCGCATATAATTACGGGCTTAGACAAGAAGATATTTTACAATCATTTACTTACTAATAAAAGTCGGAAAAAATCGGAATATCTGCTATAATATCGAATAATTTTTAATATTTTTATTCATAAGCGATTATAGAATCTTGTGTAAGGCACCAGCTGGGTTTTGTACTCCTAATAAGCCTTAATTATGATAATTAATAAGATATTGATACTAATATTAATTAAACAATTAATAAAAATCTATAATTAACATTAATATTTATAGAAGTATGTTCATTAGTTTTATTTATTTACTCAAATACGTGTTGTAAAATCTCCAGTATAATAATAAAATTTAGCGAAAAGACGTAGATGTATTTCTTTGGGTTTAGTGTAAAAATTCTTCCATTATTTGGATAACAGCCAATGATAATAACACTGTTGTTCGAAAAAGCTCTTACGTAAATTTATTCTTTAAGCCAATTTAAATATATGTCCATCTATAACATTAAATAAGGTTTAATCTGAAATAACAAAAATCCGGTGGTAATTAGCTTGCAAGTTTCCACGTAAAATTCATATGAATTCAAAAAAGTTTTAATGAATAGTTATCGGATTATTGTGATTTTACAGAATTAAATCTGTCAAAATTTTTATACATTGAATTTTGTAAATAAAAAAAAATTAAGTATAGTAAATTAAATATATTTATCTAAGTGTTTTTTTCTCAGATTTTACTCTTTCAAGGTTAATTAATAGCTAAACGTATTTCAGTTCAATGTGACGTGCATAATATCTAATATTAAGACAATTGACAAACAGTGATTTGTTCGATAGAAGAAACTATAAATTATGTCTACCACGTGGACAACAAGATAAGAACAAAGTACGGTCTAACTTTGGACGACGAGAAGCTGAAACTGAATGTTCATGAAAACAGAGACATGGAAATCTTCGATAATAACCGCTCGGAAGTAACCATGCGTAGTGTCGATTTGCCTAAGACATATTGTAGACGAGACGTCCGTTATTGGGGTCGCGACCAAAATACATAGCGGTAGCGAGCAGACGGCAGTAGGCGGCAGGCGGCGCACGCGCCGACCGCGCGCATAACCATCGGATTCGAATACACTGGGTCATTTACAATCTGATCTATATTTAACTGCTGAGACCAGATAATTTACATGCATCGCAAAACTCAATCTCCCAAACCTCCAGTGATGTGAAAATTGACAAACAGTGATTTATTAGAAAAGTGAATTGTGTTCATGTGTAATTAAATAGCCTTCCAATCTATGTTGTTGCCATACAGGAAGTTGTTGTAATATTTTACCGTTAACGTCAGCTTAAGTGAGTATATTATATCTTTTTTTTATTATTGTCAATTTGCCAAATAATTCACGAGCTGTAGGCGTTTAAGTGTCAGTTAAATTTAAAAAATCTTGAGTTATCTTTTTTGAAAAATAACCTATTATAAACTTATTTCAGCACGATGAATCCCCCATCAGCTTTATATGGAGCTATGAATAAAGAGCGTAAGCCATTCACATATACACCAGGAGGGCTAGATCTTTCGGAGATCAAATCAGAGCGGATGGCTGCACGTTTAATGAGAAATGCTATGAACCAAGGGGTTCCCGAAACACCCGCCCAAACAATACACTCACCTCCTGCTCCGGTCAATCCAAATGCAATACCAAATTTTAATTGTTTACCCGTACAAGTGTTTCCAACATTTCAACTTCCGGCTAACCCTAAGTCATTGTTAAGAACAAGAAGCAACCCCAATCCAAAAGAACCTCCATTACCTTTTATACCCCAATCGAACACATTAGTTAGCGATAATAAGCCTGATGCATCATCATTTATTAACAGTAGTAATGCTAATAACAATAATATTACAAATAATAATAGACCAGCTTCAATGTATGATTACACACTGTGTAATAGTTCACCGTTATATCAACCAACAAAATACGGAAGCTATGGTCATACAGAATTGTTATTACCGGAAAAATTCTATGATGCTGAAGTATGTCAAACAGAACTATATGGAGGAGTAAACGCTATAGAAACCAATAAAAATGTTTTTAAACATAAGCCTACTTCAGACGTGTCAGACACAAATACTTTAGCGAAAATTGATTTTGATATCAACAGTATTCCAGTAACCTTAGCATCATCATTGCAAGATACAGATACGACAAATGATTATGAACAGGTCGATTTGAAATTACTGTACACTTACTATATTTATATCTATATGTCTGTTTACATTATATGTTATACGTATTTACTCTACCAAATAAAAGAATAAAAAGAATGCACTAATACTTATTGTGAGTCTTCTTAACTTTATAATGTATACTAAACAATAATAATGTTCTGTTATATAGATAAAAGTATGTCACTAACCAAAATTAAGTATTCTAAAATAATTTTAATTTCATAATGAATGTGCAAATTTGCCTAAAAATATTGTTGTTATTTTCAGAAGGAAGTAAAAGTCAGTACAAAGCAGTCTGAGACGGAAAACAAAACGGATCATAATGGTGATACCGAAGCTGCTGTAGTAATTAAGCTGCCCGCGAAATCATCATCGGCAAAGACGGAGACTAAAGTAGAAATCTCAAAAAAAATTTTACCTGATGGTACTATTGAGGAAGTTAAAACAACTACCACGAAAACCACTATAGATGGGAAAACTGAAATTACAACAGAGACAAAGACTAGAATAATCCCAAAAGAAGCATTGGAAGTTGAGGAGGAAGAAGAAGAAGTAGAAGAAGAAGAGGAAGAAGGGGAAATTGTAAAAGAAAGTAACAAGGAGCATGAAAATGAAATAAGTGAAACAAATGGAAGTGATGAGGTGGCGGAGGAAGTAGTTATTAAGAATATTAAGACTGATACGAAACAAAATGGCCATATCATTACGGGGGAAGAAAAGGTAGAAACAAGTACTACGAAAAAAGTTGTTGTAGTGCAGTCCACGCAGGATGAATCAGAGGAAGAAATTGAAGAAGAAGTTGAAGAAGAGGCAGAAGAAGAAGACAATGGCGATGTTGAAGTAGAGGAAGTAGTAATACTTAGAAAATCTGAAAACAAATTAAGCGAGGAACCTAACAAAAACAATATTAAAAATGCTGAAGCTGTTGAAGAGACAACTAAATTGACTGAAGATAATGAATCTGACGAACAAGAAGAGGAAGAAGTGGCAGATGAAGATGATAAAGGGGAAATTGATAGTGTTAAGGGAGAGTCAAAACAAGAAGTAGAAAATAATGATGTTGAGGAGGATGAGAAGAAAGTAGAACAGCTGAAGGAAATTGTTGAAAATGAACCAAAAGATATCATTGATGAGGATGTTGAAGAGGAATATGAGGAAGCTGAAGATACTGAAATAAAAGAAAAAGTATCTCAGAAGGCTTCAGAAGAGGTTGTAGACGAGACAGTTGATCAAGATACAATTAATTCTAAAGGTAAAAATGAGCAAGAAGAAAATAATAATCAAGAAAAATCGGTGCATACTGAAGAATTAGTTGAACGCCCCGAGGTAAAAGAAGAAAATGACAAACAAGAAGTTAGAGAAGAGATTGTTCATGAAATAAAAGTGCAGTCTGAACCAAAAGTATCATTTAGAGAACCTTCAATTCCACTTGAAAAAGTAGAAGACGTTGAAATTAAGCCTATTGTACCAGCTCAAGAAATAATAAAAAAATTACATACAGAAATAATTACTACTACAACAGACAAACCAACTGGCCCAATGAGTACACAAACTGAATACAAACAAATTGAAAATATTGTAACAGTTAATCGAACAACAAAAACATTAGATCATGCTTACGAACAGTCTCAGCAGTGCAAGCCAACATTAAAAACATATTTTTCACCGAGCGATGACAGAAACCTTTCAACTCCACAACCAATATCTAGACCATATCAACCGGTGTATCCGCCAGAGCCACAAACAGAGAGACGTCATAGTTTGCTACTAGATAGACTAAGTGTTGATCGTCAGGTCAATGCTCCAGATATTTACCAAAATAATTATCAATACAGTAATCAAAACTATGAACAAAATCAATGGTCTGAACCTCAATCGGAAGTTTTGACAGTAAGTAATGTTAAGCCAAGCACAATAACCAAAAACCAGCAATGGTATCAACAAACAAGCCGAGAAAATACTACTTCTAGTGTAGCTTCGTCAGCCCCCGTTTTACCGAGTCAACAGTTGGGGCAGTCATACATTCAACCTCAACCTCAAATTCAAATACAACAACCAGAACCACAATACCAAAGCTATGTGCAACCGCAATACACACATAAACCGGAATTCAAGCCGTATGTAGAAAGCAATACACAGAACACTTACAGAAGTGCAAGTGATCTCCAACAAAATACTTACTCAAACTATACTCCAAAACCAAGTTGGGCCAGTAATACTTTTGAATCTAAACCAGTTACTTTAGCTCCTTCGATTCAAACAAATCATTATTCAGCATTTAAGGAATCAACTGAAAACTTTCAGAATTCTGCTCAATTGTCCTCTTCTTACGTGCCACCTCCATGGGAACAAGATTCTAGTTATGTAACTGAGAACCAAAATTATTATCAGCCTGCACCCTCTACGACTCCGTTCACACCTAGCACAAATCAAACGTGGAAACCCAAGCCTTCCAGTAAATTCTCCAAAAATACGTCTACTTCGTATATTCCACCAGCACCTAACCAATCTTTTGTCAAGCCAGTAACAGCAAATGACCATTCAAAGCTACCTGGCCGCAAAACCTATTATAGTGAATATGAACGGCGTTATATATCTGTACCAGAATCTACCTACATACCTAGTGAAACAAAGTTCCAAGTACAGCCTGATCCATCTCCTCAATACTATTATGATAATAATGAACCAGCTGAAATAGTTGAACCACAATGGCGTAAGGAATTAAGAGAATTTACTGAAAAGACCTCCGAAATAAGTACACAATATGAAAAAACATCAGTGAGACCTCCTTGGGAAGAAGATCCAAAGTATGCTGCACCAAAGGAGTACACAGCAACTGTGACACCTAGCTGGACGCAAACTTTACGACCTCGCACGTGGCGGGAAAGAAGCTATGAACCGGAGTACATTGGATCAAAGACCAACACTCTCGGTCGCGGACGACCACAAAGTTCTTACGTAAAGGGAAATGTCGAACCGATACAAGAAAGACCTAGAGGTGTATCTGTTGATAGATACAATCCAAATAATTACCAGTCTCCATTAGCGTCTGAACATCCACCGGTACAGAGCCACACTTTGAATCCGAATATTCATCCGAAAACTTATCATAACCCGAATGTGCCGGTATACCACTCTCGCGCTTCTGTTGAACCTAGGTAAGAAATAACTTTGCACTTTAGTCACAATATGAAATTGTGTGAGTGATCGAATGAGTGATTCAGAGAGTGATTGAATGAATGTGTCTGCTATTACGTCATGCTGTAACAGCTCGACGGGTTAGACTGAAATATTCACAATAGCGTAAGCTATTTTTTATCTGATCGCGGCAAAGTCTATAGGTTTATGTTTATGACTTGTATGTATGTACATATGTACGTTCGATCCTATGTTCCCTTGTAACGACTAAACAAAGGCCTTAACCTATTTTGATGATTTGGACATAGAGTATGTAGATATTACCAATAATCAAAATGGCGGATTTCAGACAGCAATTTAAAAACAATTTTCTTTGGAGCCACGGATTATAAAACAACTGGTAATGAATAAAACTAGTTATGTTATTTTATTGTTATTTATCATTGAAAAGCATTCACCATTTTACTTTCAATAGTGAACTTGTAACTTTCTTGTTTCAATGTTGAAAGAAATTTTGGTGTCAAATGAAAAAAATACTTCATAATCATTTAAAACTGAAGCCAAATCAAAACTTATTTTAAAGCACTGGTTTCAAATTAAATATCAATTTTGTCATAATCAATTTTGACACTATAAATCGTTTTAATCATTGACGTAATTCTGAGCAACGTTTATAAATTACCCCTTTCATTTGTAAAATATTTCTATATGTTAATAACACAGTTGCTATATGTAAAATAAATTAAAGTGTTACATAATGTTGATTTATTTAGCCGTTTCAACAAATATTTTTCACAAATTTATTTTCCATACAAATTATACATTATCAGTTATTTACCATTTTTTTTAATATAACGATATATAATAATAATTTTAAAATAACGATATTTCAGAGAGCAAGTGACATACCCACAATCACGGCCACGAGTTGAGTCCCGCGCTCCGCCCGTCCAGTCAAGATCTTTCAAATACCTCCAATGGATCACTGGTACAGAAGATTAGGTGTTAATAAGTGTATAGTAAGTGTTTAGATTTTATGAAAAGTCATCGAAAAAAAATCGACACTAATTACATTTTCGAAATCGATTTGTCTAAATTAAATTAAGATATAATGGTTTTATTACTGGCTGGAATATATATTTCATATTAACGAATATTTAATTTTAAATATCTATTTAATAATCATAATCAATCGCCTACATTATGTGATATTCATGAATTTGTAGAAAATCTTGTGTAACCTAGTCACATCTGTCTCTAGTCTGTTTGATTATAAAATTTGTTTTATCTGAGAAATTCAGCAGTCTCGTATTCTTATAACAATCTAATGTTTTCTAATTTTAACAAAGTTTCAATATATAACTGTAATTTGCTTTGAAATAATTTTCAAGGCATTACATTTTAATTTACATTTAATTTTACTTAACTTGTCAGTTATGTATATAACGGTGTAAGGTGATTCTTTACGTATTTTTCTCTTAAAACACGCATTAAGTTCATCTTTTACACTATCGCTTGTACTTACTTAACTTAGGCTATACTATTAATTTTAACATACCAATGAATTGTGCCATATTATATTATTTATAAATAGTTGCATGAATCATGTTGTAATAATTTATCGTTTTTTTTATTGTGGATTACTGTTGAGTTTTATGAATTAATAAATTATTGAATTATTTTTCGTGTGTTTTATTTATCTGCTAATTATGTATATAACTACCTTTTTTGCCAGAATACAGAACAGATGGATAGAAAAAGTTAAAGTTATAATTTATAGTTTTTATGTTATAATCGTTTAGTTACGGGGCAACATGAGGAACTAACCTTTCCTCGCAGCTCCACCCGCTATTTTTAACGTTAAAATAGTGCCATATTACATAGCTTACGTCCTTAAAGCTTTGGTAAATAAATAAAAGGGCTATAGAAATGGAAAAAGATTTTTCGTTCAAAGTAGTAGTTAAAAAACAAACTGCAGTTTTATATATTAGTATAATAATGTATACCTATTTTTTAGTTATTAGTATTAGTATACCTAATACCTATACATACTTATTCTTCTTAATCGAATACATAAACATAGAATCATCGTAATCATTGTCAGGATATAAGATAAGGTAATAAAAATTATATTTCTTAACTAAATACATACAATGAAAACGAATGATTTACAAGACGGAGGTTCGAACTGAAAACTACGAGTATGAAAGTTCCAGCATTCGTCTCTTCTAAACTTTTGGGTCCTGACCATATTTTACAGTAACAAAATGTAGGGTACTCAACTGTCAGAACTTACGTTATAAGGCAGTAGTGAAGTTTATTGCAAGATATTTTTACCTAAATAATTTAAAATTTAAATTTAAGCCTAAAATTAAGGTTTCTGGTAATAGTTATATTTTTAGTAAAACGTGATCATAGTGATATACCTAATTATATGGTTTTTATTCTTATTAATAGTTTTATATTTATAACATTACTAGAAATACCCGCGGCTTCGCCCGCGTTGAAAGTACTAATAAAACAAAATCTTTGGCTTTATGTTATAACTAATAACAATTTAATGACACGTCGACAGTAGCGCCACCTACCGAGTCGACTTGTAAATTCAAGCCTTGCCAGGGCCCCACTCAAACGTAGGTACACAAAAAATATTATTAAAATCAAAATTAAAAAAAAGTTTAGGAGAAGATCAGTGACATTCCGACAGCAGCGCTACCTCCGGGTCTATTTGTATTTTCAAACCATCCAGGAATCCATTGAAATAAACACACAAAATTTCATCCAAATCGGTCCAGCCATTTAGGAGGAGTGACGAAGTGAAGAAGTGAGTTCGGGTGACGAACACACGTACAGAAGAATTATATATATAACACTATTTATTGACTTGATGTCATAGTTAAATATATAAAAAATATATGAATTTATGCTAGTGTTTAACTTAGTAATAAACAAGTTGAATTTAGTTTTAGTTCAGTCAATTAATATACGTAAAAAACACCTCGTACGAAAAATTAGTTTTCAGAACAGTTTCAAATTAGAAACAGTTAACTAATTACTGTGCAAAAAATTTTCAAAAAATTCTCTTTATATTAACAAAGTTTAATTTTTCAAGTTAAAACGAAAGCAAATAGAGATTTCACTGGCAATACGAATAAGCAAAAACAAGATTTGACCTCGCAGTATAAAATGCTCAGCATTTTTAAATCCTTTTAGTTAAATCAAATGTAAGGCTGTGGTCACGTACGGCGGAAATAAGGATATACGCCATCTCCCCTGCCCCCTACACCGTAAAAATCTCTTTTTACAGTCGCGTTACAACGAAACGCTCTTGTGTTCCAAACTATACCACTTAGCAGATAGGTAGCCTAGGTATAGCCTAGGTGCTCATGTTTTGTTTTTATATCCATTAATTTATTTTACCACATTACCTTGTTTACGGATTTACCAACTCATCGTTTTGATTAAATAAGTTTTTGTTGAATTTTTGTTAGATAATCTCAGTTTACTGTTTATATTTTTTACTAGCGACATACCCTAGATTCGCTCGGATTCGTCCCTGTACGTTTTAATTTTTTTGAGTGGAACCCTAATTCTTTTTCTAAAATAAAAAGTTGCCTTTACTTACTCCTTTATAACTTCAACTATGAAAGCACTGACACATTTTTGTTTTTCTTATAAGTACCTACCGTATATAATGGAATTATATACACATTTAGTAAAATACTGTCATTTTGACATAACAAAAAGAAGAAGAGTAATCGAACACATGACCTGCAGTATGCAATGCCAATCACTTGTTCTAAAGTATGTTTATGTTAAATAAAAACAATGAACAAACAATCACATTATTAATCCCTCCACTACCGCGGACACGCTGGCGTGTCATTTATCAATAGATTTCTTAGAATTTTAATTAATTTCTTAGAAATTTACCTGGAGGTTTTTTGGTTCCCGACGTTTCGAATGCTTTACAGCATCCATGGTCACGGGAGAGACTGAGGTGTTACATGTCTTGAATGTATAGTTGTTACAGACAGCCTACCCACAATTAACAAAATGAAAATTGCACCAATTACATTACAATATTTTTAACTTTAAAACATTTTTATAATTTTAATTATAATTGAATATGGAAAATTATTTATTTAATTTAGATTTAGCGTTGCCATTATTATATTTATAACCATAAAGAAAAATATAAAATATAGTATTAATTATTTAAGCCATATAATTGTTCTATGTGTAATTTAAATTTAAAAACCAAACCAAAAATCAAAATAAATCCGCGAAATAATCCGAAAAGATAGTTTTATTTAATAATGTCAAACATTCGCGTAAATCTAAGAAAGTATTACCTGGAGGTGTTAACATTTAATACGAGGAAAGGAAGATTAAGCTATTTTCATAACGCGATAAAGAAATAATAATATGTATTTATTATTTTACCATACACATTGTAAATGGCTTGTGAATATTTTACAAACCCACTAATAATAATTATTTACAAACGTACTTTGTCATCAGTAAGCAGTAAATGTAGAGTAAGCAAAACCACATGGAGGCGTGCCAGAACATTCATCATAATGGAGATTGCTATAACATCAATGCGTTATGATAATACATTATAGTATGTTGTTCTTTATTTACAAAATAATCTATACATATAATAAAATTGTAACTAAGCCGAATCTGTACATTAAATATTTTTTGGAAAATCTTATTGAAATAGACATTATTATCGATACAGGGGCCGAATCTATAGACTTTAGAATTTTTGTCTGTCTGTATGTTACCGCATCACGGAAAAACCACTGGAGGGATTTTGATGAAATTTGGTATGATGATAGCTGGTTATTCGGGTCAACATATAGGATACTTTCTACTGCGGGAAAATATCTCATTTCTGAGAAGGAAATTAAAAAAACTGCAATGTAAGAGTATACTAATATATAAAACCTAAGAATTTAATGTTTGGTAATCTGAACGCGGGCGGAGCCACGGGCAGTGCTAGTGTATTTTTATATAAATAGAAAAAGACAAAACACTTCATTACCTTTTTTTTCTCTGTTTGGCAATCGATTTTCTTTTTTTTTTGTGTAGTATCTATAGACGAGCTTTAGTGCTATCTATAAACAAAATTTTGAAACAGTTTTTTCTATATACATAGATAGATTAATTCTATTCATATGGCTATGTTTTCCTCAAATTTTCAATAATGTTTATGTTTGAATTTTGATCATTTGGCGAACACAGTACCTATCTATACTAATATAATAAAGAGGTAAAGTTTGTGAATTGTGAGTTTGTGACGTTGTAGAGATTTCTGGATCTACTGAACTGATTTAGATGAAATTTGGTAAGAAGATAGTTTAAGACCCTGGGAAGGACATAGGATACTTTTTATCTCGGAAATCATCCCTTAAGGGGGTGAAAATGGGGATGAAAATTTGTATTGGGAAGCAAGCCAGGGACGACCACGAGCGAAGCGAGGGTGAGTCGCTATAGTGTTGTAACAAACCCGACTTTGTTATATACTCGAGAACTTTGTTGGATTTGTCTTCACTCCAAATAGCAGAATAACTGTTAAAACATCGGAAAAATTCACGTAAATAACTTTTATTCCCTAATAAGCGTCAAAACGTACCTAGGGACGAACCTGAGCGAAGCGAGGGTGAGTTGCTTGTTATTCATAAAAAAAGAATCAATAAATACACTTCACAATTGGCGAAAATATAACATAACTTACAAAATTATTATCTTAAGTCAATTTACTTCTTTTCTGTTCTTTAGTATATTTATTAACATAAACAAAAGGCTAGTATTTGAGAGCTAAGTAGTATTACTCAAGAGAATACCTTACCTTCGTTAGACGATTACGTAGAAGGTTTTACATAGAAAGTATTGTGAATACGAATTGCTTTTTCAACCAACTTCCTCAAAAAAGAGGAGGTTCTCAATTCGGCTGCATTTTTTTATGTTTGTTACCTCAGAACTCCGTCATTTATTAACCGATTTGGACAATTTTTTTTTTGAAAGTATACTTCCAGATTGGTCCTATTTAAATTTCAAAAAAAAACCACCCCTAAGGGTTAGGTATGTATAGGAAATGAAAACTACCAATCAGTTATTTTTTACTTTTTAGTGCTTTTGTTTGAAGTCGGTTTTTATTTTTTTGTTAAAAAGTCTTTATTACTCTAAGATTCAGTGTTCTTACATAATAAAAGATTTTTGACTAAAGAAGCCAGTAAAATATCTGGATTTCATACAAACGGATAGCAAACTTTTCTTAGAAACCAAACTTGAAAAACTTTACGTACTGTTATGGGTCCCTGGATAAGACCCTTTTTAAAAAAAAGATTTATTTATCACTGAAAACACTTTAATAACTTTATTAATTATTTATACAATATATATAGGATATGAAGAGCTAGTGCTCTCGACCGACGATACTCTCGAACTGACTTAATACAAATTAAAGGACATATATATAGAGTACAAAATGATGATAGCTAGTAGGGCTATAACATAAATAAGCAATAACCCATACAGCGAAGGGGTATAACACCTCCCCCGTTAAAATAAACTTCGGACTTCCTTTTTAAACCGAAGTTTATGAAAATTAAATGTTACATCTGATTGATGGATAAGAGGGTTGTTCCTCTACCTGTAAGTTACTATTGTCAGAATTATTCTCGTCTTTTAAATCTATGTTAAGGCCCAATGATTTATTACATTTTTTATAATAGTATATAATCTTAATACTAATAAAATAAACTAAGACAAAAATAATAATAACCAATATCATTATGGTTAACATAGAATAATGTGTCCCATACTTAATTATATGAGGAATATCTGTATCTATTTCAGTTTCTAATAATTTCCTTTTCAATGATTCTTTTTGAACTGTTAAACTATCTAAATCTATTTTTCTAAATTAATAGGAGACACACTGTCCTTAACTTTATCTAACTTAAATTTATTACAACAAGTGTCATTAATAATATTATAATCAAAGGTAATTATTTCCGAATGTATATTTTTATTAATTTTTCCCATCAATACTTTAAACATTTTTTTACTATTTTCTAGTCCCCGTGGCCTCGCTTGCATAAATAAATGAAATTAGAATATTCTGCGTACTCAAATACCGCTGTAGTAGACGATGCACTGCAGTGTCAATTAGTGGTAAATTACAGCAAAATAGGATAAATTCTTCATGTAAAATATACAGATGTGTCAAAAATTCAAAGCAGTTGATGGTATATACATATATAAATCCAAAATCGGGTCAGGCACCTCTAAAATTATGATGTGATAGTCTCGTTTTCAACGTGATACTAATATGATGAAATAAAACATCGTAAGGAAACCTACTCGAAATACGTATAGTATACAAATGGGTGTTCAGTGTGTCGTGGTGGGGGGTTCATTAGAGTCAGGCAATCCAGTCGGTCGTGAAGACAAGAAATATGCTGGGAAGTGGCCCACCACGGTGGACGATGTGCTATGTGGGTTGTTTTTCCCAACGTTACAAGAAAGGGTAACTGATTATGTCCCATACCTTGTATTATAGATCTAAAATGCAGTTATTCAATTTAACCAAACAAACTATAATATTCTATTAGAATTTAAGCAAGGATCTCCAAAACCTGGTAACCCTCACAATTTGCAAGACCCATTTACGAAGTTCGTTATCTCTCACCGAGGGAGGGCCATTATCTTAGAAGAAATGATATATAGTAAATTGCTCTAATCTATACGCCCTACGGAGAATTTCCTTTCCAAGTTATATGAAGCCGATTCGTAATGTGGGAAAAGAAAATGATCAAAGGCAATGAATTGATAAAGTGACGATCAGAATCATATATTACGCGTTTATTTTTTAACCCCGCACAGCTTTGTTGACTTACAAAATTTCCGTTTATAAATAAATAAATATGTTGGGACATTAACACACAGCACCATCTAGTTCCATGGTAAGCTACGACTGACGAGGCTTTTGTTATCGATACCAGATAGTTGATACACTACGCTTACATAACCTTAAATACATACATACAATTAATATAAGCATCCATGACTGGAGTACAAACATTCGTGCTCATGACACAAATGAATGCTCCCAGCGGGACTCTAACCCGTGACCGCTGGCATAGCAAGTAGGGTCACTAAGAACTGAGCCAAACGTGTCGTCAACCAATTTACTTACAAGAATAATAGTTTCTGTTTATTAGAGTAGATTTATTAAAACACTAGCGGCTCACCCTCTCTTCGCTCAGGTTCGTCGCTAGGTACGTTTTAAATAGATATAAATAGTTATTAACCAGCGTTAGCCATATAAAGTTTAATTTTTTTGTTAATAATAGTGACATTAATATTTATACGATTCTAACGTCACTCAATTGTTTTGCCTTCCCGGAACCTCTCCACTAACACTTAAACTTTATGGTATAGTATTAAAGTTTAAATTGACTTTTAAGTATTATTACGAATCTTTTGTATATATATCATGGGAGTATAGAAAAGTGTTGTTTTTAGACTTTTTGCGGCAATTTTTTAAATTTTTCTCTCCGTAAGAACCATCGTCGTACTTCAAGAAATATTCTAAAAAAAGAATTAGCGAAATCGGTTCGGCTGCTCTTCAGATTTGCGCTTACCAACACATTCAGCGATTTATTTTTATATCATAGATAAATATGCTTAAAATTAGCCCTTAACATACCCTCTCTATTCAATAAGTCACTTTGATCCAACACTTCGTTTCTGTGTAAAGGGGAATAACTAAGAAATACTAATAAGTAAGAAACACTTAAAGTATTAACTTTCTTATTTAAAATATCAAGAAACACTTGTTGTTCTCTTGGCTAATTTTGGTCATGTGGCTAATCTCTAGACTCAAGATTAGCCATTTGCGAGTGAGATAGTCTAATGCACGTATATGTTCTTAGATACAAGGGTACTCTTTTACATTTCACTCTTAAAGTTCGGTGGTCCATATATAGGATACTAACATCTGGCGCGGCTTTGTCATATTGTCAATAATTGAATTATCTTTAAAAATGCTTGAGGCAGTTAGTTATCTCATTATAGGAATACGTTGTGAAAATTTAAGCGCGCTAGGTCTATCAGTCTTGGTCTGAGCGGTAACGAATCAGGCAATACAGACAACTTCATTTATTTATATGTATACAATATATAGGTAGATTATATTCAGGATTAAAAAATAATGGAACAAATATGGTCGAGAATAAAGTTAAACAAAGAACTCGTTAATTTTATAAAATACATGGATATAAGAAAGAAGGAAGGAATTGTGTATTTTTTTTATTGTTGTTACATACATATATTGTAATATACATATGAAATTGAAAACTAAATCTTAAAAGCTATAGCGAAATCCAATAAAAAGCAAACTTGTAAAGCGTATTTCAGAGTGCAGACTGACTGGTGTCTGTAGAATGAAATAAAAAGTAGTTTGGTTAGAGAATGGCATGGTATTGTTTTACCGTGATATTGAAATTCGGCTTATTTTTATGAAAAAAATTAGTTTATTTTCTTTTGAAACCATAGATGAATTAAAAAAATCCTATAAAGAAAATATTAAATACTAGCGGCTCATCCTCGTTTCTCTCAGGTTTACATCTACAATAACAAATCTATCCCACGGGAATTGTACATATTTCCGGGATAAAAAGTAGCCTATGTGCTATTTTAGACTATAATCTAACTCTATGGCAAATTTAATTTAGATCTGTTTTGCCGTTTTTGAGTAATTAATAAACATCCATCCAAACATCAAAACACCTAAGCTTTTTGGTCTTAACTGCTTGCTATAAGTAACATTTATAGTAAAAAAAAATTGCTTATTTTCAATATATTATATGCCTAAGTAAATATAAGTTTAGCCAAAACAGTTGACAACTATGAGAGTAAATAACTATGAGAGTAAATAATTGGACTAAAAGTGATTAATTTGAATTAATATAGTCTGTACAAAAAACATTACTTATAAAATTTTATTGTTTTATATACATTTTATAAATTAATTGTAAGTGCATTTTTGTAAATATCTTCATATATTCATAAATTAGCATAGCTCCGCCCGCGTTCAGGTTACCAAAAACCAAATTCTTAGGTTTTTCATATTAGTATACTCTTACATTGCAGGTATTGTATTTTTTCTCAGAAATGAGATATTTTCCCGCGGTAAAATGTATCCTATATGTTGACCCGAATAACTAACTATCACCATACCAAATTTCATCAAAATCCCTCCAGTGGTTTTTCTGTGATGCGGTAACAGACAGACAGTCAGACAAAAATTCTAAAAACTATAGATTCGGCCTCTGTATCTATAATAATACCTATTTCAATAAGATTTTCCAAAAAATATCTAATGTACAGATTCGGCTTAGTTACAATTTTATTATATTTATAGATAGATACAGTTGACGAATCAAACTAATACGATGTAGAAGTAAATAACTCTTGTTTGTATGTCTTTTATTGAGTCACACAATATTAGGTAGCACACCTGCAGTAGTCTGTAACGCTAACAACGATTTTCAAATCAAGCGTAATAGGTCTACAACGGATTGCTCTGTGATCTATATCTTCAAATATTTGTCTCATTAGGATATAATGTATATATTCACAAAACCAAATATAAACATACGCTTGCATTAACTAAATATATTGATAAACAACACTAATTGATTATACTAAGAATTTTTTTAACGTTATGCTACATTACTATTTCTTTTTAACCGACTTCCAAAAAGGAGGAAGTTCTCAATTCGCCGGAATCTTATTTTTAATGTTTGTTCACCGATTACTCGAAGACGCCTGAACCGATTTGGATTTTTTTTTGTTTCAAAGTGTATACTTCCCAGGTGGTCCCGTATAAATTTTATCGAAATCGGTCAAGCGGGTTTTTTTAAATTGACAAATAAATTATTTTTTAAAATAAATTGCTTAATCGAATCGAATTATTTCTAACATGATTACATTTTTTATGGTGACTGAAAACGTTGTGAGGAAACCTGCATGTCTGAGAGAACCTAGCAAGTTTTCGTAAGACATGTGAAATCCGGCGCTTGGCCAGCGTGGTGGACTATGGCCTCATCCACTTCGTATTTATGGGAGGCCAGTGCCCAGTGCATTGGAACGTTAAAAAGGGCTGAATACAATAGCTGTGATATTAAAAAACACCGTTTCAGTCTTCTAATATACACAACATATATTACAAAAATTTATATCTATACATATAATAAAATTGTAACTAAGTCGAATCTGTACATTAAATATTTTTTGGAAAATCTTATTGAAATAAACATTATTATCGATACAGAGACCGAATCTATAGTTTTTAGAATTTATGTCTATCTGTCTGTCTGTCTTTTACCGCATCACAAAAAAACCACTGGAGGGATTTTGATGAAATTTGGTATTGTGATAGCTGGTTATCCGAGTCAAGATATAGGATACTTTTTGCCACGGAAAAATGTCTCATTTCTAAGAAAAAATACAAAAACTACACTATAAGAGTATAATATGTAAAACCTAAGAATTTGGTTTTTGGTCATCTGAACGCGGGCGGAGCCGCGGGCAATGCTAGTATGTAAATAAATTCTCTATTCACCCTGCTCTTATATTTCCTAAACAAAACAAACAGGTTGTACCTTCTTCAAAGTAATACAACATTTACATAACATTAATTTTAACGAAAATAATATTACGAATCGAAGGAAAGTTTTGACAATGTCCTAGTAGACCTTTCGAGCCCTGAGGGACATCTTATATTTATGGTTTTCAAAAGATAGGGTTGGGTTTCAGCTTTCTGCGGCGGGTTGACTTGGAAAATGCTTTCACGAGAGTAATTGATTTATTTTAAGTTGTTTGGTGAACTTCCGCAATGAAATTTTCTAGACGCTCTTTTAGTTTGTTTCCGGTAGCAGTTATGAATTTTTATAAGTATATATAATATAATGGAAAATTTTACATATAATTACTTTTCTTACATAGGAAAAAAGCGTAATGGAGAGATAAAAGTATGTATCCTTTAAGAATAAACAATGTTAAAATATTTAATTTAATTTTTTATCTACGTACCGTTTCATTTCATTGTATTCGTTTCTCGATAGTATAAGATATATTTTTTTGTATTTTATTAGTAGTTTGAAGCCTTTTAACATACTGTTTTAATATTATATAGCGAATGATGTGTTCTCCTGTAATTGGTAATAACATAAAAAAAATAGATTTACGTAAATTGTAAAAATGTAAAATATGTATAATGTTGGAAATCAGTATAAATCTATAGAGATAAATAAAATTGAAGTGTCTGTTTGTAATGTTAAAACAATAGCGTTTTATTAAATGCATATAAAATTATATACGGTACTTATAAGAAAAAAACATTTTATATTTTTGTAAGTCTGTCCGTCTGTCTGTCTGTCTGTTTGTTTGTTCAGGATAATCTCTGAAACGGGTGGACTGATTTTGACGGGACTTTCACTGGAAGATAGCTGATGTTATAGGGACTTACATAGGCTACTTTTGTTTCAAAAAAAGAATTAGGGTTCCGCTCAAAAAAATGAAAACGTACCTAGAGACGAACTCGAGCGAAGTGAGGGTGAATCGCTAGTAAATAAATAAATAAATAAATTACACGACGTCATTCACTGAATGAGCATATTTGTTATAAATCCTGTAATATGTGGTACCATTTATAACGTAAAAAACAAGCAAATAATAGCTGTTAGATAATAATGAAAAACTCGACTATGTTAGAAATTAACAACTTTTTAGTTTTCTAAATGTGATATTTTTTCGTTAATTGTTAAAAAGTAATGAAAAAGTGTTAATCTACTAATATTATAAACTTGAAAGAGTGCAGATATGTGTTTAGACACACCTTTGGGAATTAGGTATTTTGACTTTTATGAGTGTTACGCCTTAAATCCTTTAATAATATTAACAATGATATGTTGGTACATAAACACACAACACTATCTAGTTCCACGGTAAGCTACGAGGCTTGTGTTATGGATACCAGATAGTTCGTACGTTCTTTAAATAAATACATTTTATAAATATCCTGTAGTATTATTTTATATATCCGCCTTTTAGTCAACTAAAGTTTTTGGATATTCTGTCAAAAAAAATCCTGTGCACAGTGCAGTTGGCTGGTCTCATTAAGATTGGCAGTCTGGCCGAAATGGCTAAAACAAGTTTTCTTTATAGAAATAAAAAAACAAAAATTTCTCTTGTGTGAGAAAGTTAATTTTAATAGATATCTAAAGTTTCAAACCTATAATAATCTGACAGGTCCTCAACACACATTGCTAATTATATCTCAAACATAATATCTCCAAGGAGTTAATTTGACTCAACAAAAGGCGTTACAAAAACAACTCGCACGTCGACTAATGAGAGAAATGCCGTGTAAACAGCCTTTATGATGCTGCTGAATATGAAAGTAGTAGCTTTCACCTGGCACAATTAAAACTACTTGACACAGAATCTGAAATGTTTACGATTCGCGCGTTCACAAATACGTGTTTTGAGACGAATTTTTGGTTTTACGAATGGTTGCTCTCATTACTCAATTTTAATATACGCCCTTATTAAGAAAGCCTTTATTGAGTTTTCGGGACACAAATTTTGGACGACGTGAAATTTTGTTAAAGATACGTCTTTGTTAGCATTTAAATTTAAAGTTTAAAGTGCAAACGCATTTAACTCACAGGAATTTCATGTAAGATGTATATGAGAGCTTTGACAAGATGACATGCTACAATCGTTAATGAAATAAAAACTTTTAAATAAAAAATAAAAATTGACTTCCAGGCACTAAAATGTAACAATAATTAAACGGGGGTTTTCATTTAGACTAGATACTTAATCAGATATTTTCGAAGTCGGTGCCAGCCGACAATATTTTATATGAATATCTATTAGGTAAATATGATTAGGTATGAACTCTAATTATATGTACTTAAAATATTATACAGCAATTTCTGATGTATTTTACGAATCGAAATATGGCTTTTAGATTGGCTTTGCCTGCGGCTGGCCCTTCGAAACAAAAAAAATCCAAATCGGTTCAGGCGTCTTCGAGTAATCGGTGAACATACATAAAAAAAAGATTTCGACGAACTGAGAACCTCCTCCTTTTCAGAAATCGGTTAAAGAAATCTTAAAAATATATTTACGACATATTCTGGGACATAACGATTTATGTCATCTATATCCATACTAATATTATAAATGTGAAAGTGTGTCTGTTTCTTTGTTGTTTGTTTGTTTGTTGTTTGTTTGTTTGTTTGTTTGTTTGTTTGTTTGTTTGTTTGTTTGTTTGTTTGTTTGTTTGTTTGTTTGTTTCTCCTTATTTTACGTCGAAACGGAACGACGAATATAGGCGCGATTTTTTGTGTGGTAGTTGGAGGGCTGGAAAGTGACATAGGTTACTATTTACCACGGCAGATTATCTCATTTCTAAGGAAAACACGTTATAATACAACCCAAAAAATATTTGTGATCAGAATTACTTGAAACTTGATAGCAATGTTCTTCAATACAAATAAATAAATACGTGTTTTAGCGTTTATCAAAATTCATCCCATAAGGGGGTAACATAAGGAATGAAAGTTTGTATGAAACCTATCTTTTTAGAGATTTTTTTTGTAATTTTAGCGCGAGCGAAGCAGCGAGTTCTGCTAGTATATAATGAAATTTTCAGTCGAATCTGTACATTAAACATTCTTTGGAAAATCTTATTGAAATAGTCATTATTATCGATACAGAGGGCGAATCTATATAGTTTTTAAAAAAATTGTCAGTCTGCCTGTCTGTCTGGGAACGTAGCACGAGAAAACTACAGGGTAGATTTTGATGTAATTTAGTATGATGATAGCTGGTTATCCAGGTCAAAATATAGGATACTTTTTACTGCGGGAAAATATCTCGTCTCTGAGATATATAAACTAACCTTAAAACGTAGAGACCCGAGCGGAGCGAGAGTGAGTTGCTAGTTTCAATATAATTTTTAAAATGTCTATGCATTGTAGAATATCATCTTATCTAATCTCAGGTAAGTTTGCTTTGGAAACCACTTCTAAAGTTGGCGAATAAATTATTTGAATTTGAAGGCCCTGCAAGCTCTACTACTCGTACTACATTTCCAAGTAACTAACATATTTAAATGATTCTGTGATGAGAGAATATACAGTATTTTTTATATTTCATAATAAAACGAAATATAAAACACCCTGGAAAACTTATTATTATGTGCATTACTTGTGTAATATTTAGAGCATATTTTGTAAAATATAGAGCTATTTACATAAAATTTTATTCGAAACTTCACCCTCCTTTGTTTTGTCGTCTATTCGATGCTGTCATAAAACTTCTGGACTTGCAGTTCATTTGCAAGTTTTGTTTGTTGCAGCTGTGCCAAAATGTTCCTGTCAGTAAAGTGTAAATTGTTGTTAAAAGATGAATTATTCAAGTCTCCATTTCAAATGGTATATTGATACGGAGTATTATGACTTCTGGACGTGTTTTACTATTGCCCGCGGCTCCGTCCACGTTCAGATGACCAAAAATCAAATTCTTAGGTTTAACACATTAGTGTATACTAGTATGTAAAACCTAAGAATTTGTTTTTTTCTTACATTGCAGTTGTTGTATTTTTTTATATGTTGACCCGGCTATCACCATACCAAATTTCATAAAAATCCCTACAGTAATTTTTCTGTGAAGCGGTAACAGACAGACAGAGAGACAAAAATTCGAAAAACTATAGATACGGCCTCTGTATTGATAATAATGTTTATTTCAGTAAGATTTCCAAAAAATATTTAATGTACAGATTCGGCTTAGTTACAATTTATTATATGTATAGATGAATATATTTTTTAGGTGAAATAATATAATATTTTTATAGAAATATTATCTATACATATTGTGTATTAAAATAATATCTATGTTAACATGCTTACTAATAATACTAAAAATGCGTGAGTATGTTTGTTATTTTTTATCTTCGCTGTATATAATTGAGCGTATTTTTTGCATATATATGTTAGGGACGAAGTGTTAAAGGGCTACTTTTATAGCGATAAACATTACATTTGGAAGTTTTCATATAATTTGGGTTTTAGAGCTTTTAGAATTGGTTTGTAGAATTTACGTTGGAAATAGATATTTGCAATACCTATATACGCAATACCTACTATAGGTATTTGTATACTTCGAAACAAAAAAATATATAGTATACTTCGAACATATGCCGTAGTGTATATTTAAAAGACCAGTCCTGTACTTTTGAAATTTTTAAGGGAACTCGAGTTGCATTGAAAATCTATCTTTGGACTTCGAAAGGGAGTTTCAAAACGGGAGTTCTAAATGTTTTTCTAATAAATCTAATTTATCATAGCTCCGTCCGTCCGTGGACATTAAATTTTATGCTGTAGATAAAGTTTCCTTTTGGTTACACAGTAAAATGAGTTTCACAAAAAATGTCTACTTAATATAACAAAGGACGTCATAACATTGAATTTGCTACAATCTGTCCTTGAGGCAATGTTCAAATCCGACAGATTAAGTACCTATTTAAAACTTTGCATATTACAATGTCGATCATGAAAAGATATTAATACTTTCTTAGATTTATGCAAATCTTTAAGGTTTTTAAAGTTGCTTACTGTTGGTAAAAAAGTTTTATTTGTAATGTACACATTTGTCTATAAGATAGACGACGATAGACGATAACAGCCTCGGTGGTGTAGTGGCTAACATGTACGGCTGCATACCCGGAGGTCCTGGGTTTAAGTCCCGGGTCGGGCCAAGTTTAGTTATTGAGTCTTTCTGTATATTAAGTCTCAGTAACAGCCCGGAGTTGGGAAGTTGGCGGTGTTTCACCCTCGTGCCTCGAAGAGCACGTAAAGCCGTCGGTCCTGCGCCTTAACTCTCACTGGTGGTGTCGAGTGGTCGTCCCACCAGAATATGAGAGTGACAGGAATAGAGAGTGCACGTTGTGTCTGCGCGTACACTTGTGCACTATAATATCTCCTGCGCAGTTGGCTACTCTCTATGAGATTGACCGCCGTGGCCGAAATCGGTCAGGAGAACATCATCAAGATAGACAAATGTGTACATTACTAGTTATAGAGTGAAATTTGAACCCGTGATCTTCGGTGTAAGCCAAAATAAATCAAAAACTTATCGTTCAGAACAGTTAAAAAGATATGTATATCCACATTTTTTTGTTTCTATATAAAAAAAAAAAACTTAAAAAAAACATACATTTATTTATTAAAGTCTGACAGCCTATCGAAAAGCGAGAGAAAGAATCCCCGAAAGAATAGATGAGGATTTTATATCTTTTTTTGACTCTCCGTTCTCTGAATCTTGCAAAGTGTAAATTTCGATGTTTACATATTCTAACTAATTGAGACTCAGCATTTCCTGTAAATACACAATAAAAGCATCTTGTTCCATTATTACATATGAGGGTATTCGCTGTGACGATTTATGTGACACTTGTACATGACATGCCTGTTATTAAACTAGCAAACTCATCCATCATACAAAACAAATCAAAATCCATCCAAATTCTACAATACTGACGGCGGACTTTATGATTTACGAAACAGAAATTGTGATGTTTTCATTTATATAGAAATTAAATATCATACATATGATTTATTGTGGTAGTGACTAACCCTCGGTACATCCTAGTGCATGGGTGCCTATGTGTGGCAAGGATCTCTATCTGTTAACTAAATTTCATCAAAATCTGTTCAGTCTTTTCAGTGTGATTTTGGATGGTAAATTCCAATTTGGATTCATAGAAAATAAGTATTAGACGGTTCACTTTAGTTAAAAAAAAATGAATATGATATATTTAAAAAATAATTATAAGAATATAATAATAACTAACGACTCACCCTCGCTTCGCTTCTTTTGCTTCCCAATACAAACGTTCATCCCCATTTTCACCCCCTTAAGGGATGATTTCCGGGATAAAAAGTATCCTATGTCCTTCCTAGGGTCTCAAACTATCTTTTTACCAAACATCTAAATCGGTTCAGTAGATCCAGAGATTACCCCCTACAACGTCACAAACTCACAATTCACAAACTTTACCTCTTTATAATATTAGTATAGATTAGAATATTAGTATTAGTATAGATAATCATTTTAATTTAAGATAATACATCCATATTTGTTAGCAAGAGAACAATTTTGCCTTAAGTATTATATTAGGAGATGAAATTTTTTTTTTATATTGAGTTCATTGTAACAAGTACCCTAATTTAAATAAGAAAATTAAATAATTTAATACATTTTAACTAATTTAATAAATTTCAAAAAAATTAATAACTTAATTAATTGTAATAGCAAAGAGAAGATGTATCTTAATCATTTATTTCGATTATAATTTCCATATATTTTTTACGTTCCTATTAGCGATGGTACTTGTAATTTGTGACATTGTATAAGACCCAATGTCTCCTGAGGATTTTGATTATATTTCTGTCATATAACAAAAAACGTGATGAGAATCTGATGGAAGTATTATGATATTAGTTTTTTTAATAATGCGCTATATTTAGATACAAGAAGTCATTAAAATTTAATCATAGAAATGTATATACTACTAGCATTGGCCGCGGCTCCGCCCGCGTTCAGGTGACCAAAAATCAAATTCTTGAGTTTTACATACTAGTATTACTCTTACATACACCAATTTCATTGCGCACCGCATGATTGGTAAATGATGGCGGTGATTGACCATTGGCATTCCACAAAGGTTCCTTCGTTAATCTCATATTTGATTTAGTAATATTGCACTTTTTTTTAATAATACCATTTTTAATATATCTATACTTTAATTTTGTTAGTTTGTTCAGTTTTGGGCGATAAACTCTTAAACTATTGAATTTATTTTGATCATCTATTTACTAATGGGCAGCTATGGATTAATATATATCTAGCTGATTATTTAAATTACATCATAATATTTTATCTTAATGCTAACTTGTCACGATGTATTACTAACTAACCACTCACCCTCGCTACGCTCGGGTTCGTCCCTACTTACGTTTTAAAGTTTTGTATGGATTTCTCAGAAATGAGATATTTTCCCTCAGTGAAAAGTATAGGTTGACCCGTATAACCAGCTATCATAATACTAAATTTCATCAAAATCCCTCCAGTGGGTTTTCCGTGATGCGGTAACAGACAAACAGAGAGACAGACAGACACACAGACAGACAGACAAAAATTCTAAAAACTATAGATTCGGTCTCTGTATCGATAATAATGCCTATTTCAATAAGATTTTCCAAAAAATGTTTAATGTACAGAACCCGTCCCGAGTTAGCGCTTATTAGTAATATTTTCCGAAACGATTTTCAAAAGAAAGTGTTTGAAAAAATGAGAGTTCCAAAAGTAAATAATTAAGGTACATAAGTAGATAATTCTAAGCAAATGGTTTTTATTATTTTATATGGCTCGGCTAACATGATTAAAGTCGTAAGCATTTTATTGTGTCCTTAAATTCACTTCTCCACATTTCTAGAAATGGTATCAAAAAACAAAAAAAAAAAAAAACAGAAAAAGTTGAAGTATAACGTTTTAAAAATAATTAAATCGAAAATTACTTTGCATTTTGCAAAGAGTACATTAGTATACGTTTCGTAGTTTCTGAGATATGGAATATTTTTAATTACCCGCTTTATCAGTTTAAAAACCATAAACTTGTTATCAATAAAATGTTAAACACAATTAGTTTAAGCGAATTATATTGAAAAAGTGAATGATTGAATGAGTTGAATGAATAACAATGTTTATTAATTAAAAATTAAACCTTCACATCTATTAAAACTTGGTAAAACGTCACTTTTCCAGAAGGATTCTCACAATCCAATTTAAAGACCCCAAGCTGAGAACATAGTACGCGAGCACTGCACCCAAAGTTAGTTAGGATAATAAAAACGTCGTTTTTAAAATTAATTTGTCCGAAGCTCTACAATTTCGTGGTTAAAATGAAAGAAAGAAAATTAGAACGAAATGTGGAAGTGGAGTAACTTGTGAAAATTTCATTTTGGTTGGACACAAAATAGTTAACGAAATTAAGCTCGGCGAACGTGAGGCGAATGCTGACGGCCGTCTAATGAACCGACGGGCTCCCTCACGAAACATGAGAGATACTAAAAAATAATAAATAAACCACTTTATCAACGAAGTACTGAATTCATAGTGTTGTGAATGTGAAAATTGTCGTGTTATTTGCATGTGCTTTGAAATCTGGTTATTATTTGAAGAATTATGAATTTAAAATGAAAGGGATAAATAGGATGCAAATGTAATGAAGTTGTTAGAAAGAAATGTGGCAGAATTTGATTTTATTTTCAAATATATTTTTTTGTATATTTTCTTTATAAAGGCAAAAGTATAGAAAAAATAATCTGTTATAGACTGCTCTCAATTATTGTTTTTAAGAAAGAAATATATATCAGCTTTAGGGTTTACTATACTCGTAAAGCTATTAGAACAGCACTCATTGGCAGGTTGTGTCAGCTAAAAGCAATAGTCCCAGAAACTTGCTTACAAGAAAATATATCTGATTTTCCTTAATTAATATTACTATCTGTCTATCTATCTATATAACTAAAAATGAATGTTGGTAAGGGCATAACTCAAGAATGGCTGGACCGATTCGGCAAAAAATGCTTTTCGTATATTCACTCGGGTTCGTCGGTATAAGTTCTTAATAAATATAGTCTTTGAAATAGATATAACAAATACACAGTAGTACAAGAAATATAATTTTAAATTAGAATTTTTGTAGATGACATAGTAGCTTTTTTTAATAATTTATTGCGAACGATGTCAAAGATTTTGGATATTATGATGTGAACTTCGTCAATTTGTTGAAATTTTTTTAGTTCGTTTTTTACGCAGTCAGATTTTTTATTTTTGTCAATAATTTTTTAATGTTATTTTTTAGTACTTTTCATTCTAAATTATATTTAAACATATAAGTTGTATATTTTTTGTAAGCCATTTATAAAACCCTATACTTTGATACCCCACTCGATAGATTCTGAGGAAAAAATAAATTAGAAGACATAGATAATATGGCGCCAAAAATCGGCTAAATTAATTTTTATAATGTTGATATAGCCAGTGTCACTCACAATTAAGACGCATCGAACGATACCTCTAATCTAAAATACATTAAGCTTTTAGGCTACAGAGGGTGCCAAAGAAATATACATACATACATGCAATCGAAACATATAACCCTCCTTCTGGCGCAGTCGGGTAAAAGTAGATCGCTTTTTAAAATAAAGAATAAAAGAAAGGTTATCAACAAACTTTTGTGCTGGACAATAATTATAAGATTTGGCTTTTATGGAATCTTTAGATTTCCGTCACCTCAATAAGGCCCTTTTATAATTTTGAGGTTACAGGAAATAAATTCGAGTAAGAAATGATTTTTTTTTCTAGGTGTGTAGTGTAACAGTTTATAGAGTGTAGGAGGGAAATGTTAAGTACGAAACAAAACCCAATGAGTAATAGTTCTGATTTATTAATCAAAGACACACTTAATAATAAACTAATTAAATAACAATTTATAGGCGCCGGAGAATTGCATGTGTGCGGAAACACAACACGTGTAACGTAATTGACATAGTTTTAATTAATATTATTTTACCTATTGTGTGGTGTTCCGGTGTGGCCGTTGGTGTATTATTACGATCTGGCCAAAAAGGCTAATAAGTAATTAAACTTTAACTAAATCTTATAAAATAATATTATATTGTAGTTTTATTAAATAATAATTGTATAAGAAATGTGAACATGTTCAAATGATTTTGTATTAAAACTTTTTAACAAAAAATAAAAATCGACTTCAAGAAAAGCACTAAAAAGTAAAAAATAACTGATTGGTACTTTTCATTTACTATACGAGTAATGTACACATTTGACTCAGAATTTTATTATATATATATTCCAAAACAGCTGTACGTTAAATTTTATGCGTCTTAACCTTTAAAAGCTAAACGATGTGAAGTCTTAAAGTATATGAAGCAGTAAAGAGTTGAGTCTTAAATCTTGTACTCACTGCGATTCTGATTTATGTGAAGTTAAGTGCATGATTCGTTATTCCACTCATGCCTTGTGGTTTCGGAATGTGCGTTAAAAAGGTGAATTTTAAGATACTTATAAATTCGTTGGCTTACTATTACAAGGTTCTATGTTAATTTTAATGAAGTTTAGTAATTTTTACATAGATCTTTGTTATTTTGTTATCGTAAAAAAAACAACATAGAACTATGTAAAATTGAATATTTTGTAGTTAAAGTGCCGCTATCTAGTGGTTTGTTTTTGCAAAACTGTAGCTAATGACACAGAACCTTGTAGCATTCATAACTAAATTAGTACTAAAATTGTAACATAGAACCTTGTAATAGTGAGCCAACGAATTATGTATAATACAAAAACTATACTGTGGCACAGTATTTACCGTAAAAATAAATTGTACAAAGCTATAGTTAAACTTTTTTTTACATATATAAAGTATAAAAATAACTACCAACTAAAATTCTATTCCAATAGAGTAAACCATGAAAATAAAATGTAAAATGGCTTGTCACAGGTTGGCACGTTTGAGCGAATGGAATGGCGTTTCATTGCGCGCCACTTTGACGCGTCACTTCCCGCTGATTGCCGCGTTTGAATTTTTAAAACCGGATATTGTACAAACAGACTACGTAATTTTAATATTTTATAGTTTCTGTGAACCTAGAATTACAGATTTATTATGGGACGCTTATAGGTTTGGAAACTACCGGTTTATTGTGGCTTAAGTTATAGTGCGACCAAATACTCTATTTGTTATAGGTACCTACCTACCTTCAATTTTTTGAACAATATTTCTTTAAATACGTTAAGGCCATTTTATTATACCTTTAGGTTAATTCTACGTCGATTTTTATTTAAATGCCATAATTATGTTACTATATGTCTTAAAGGTTATTTAGTAGCGGGTTTGAATTTGTCGAAACCGATATTTGGTTTATCCTAACAAGAATGGCTAATATTATGTGCGTATTCCAACTTCCAACAATATTCCATATTCCAACTTCCAACATAACTCGTTGCTCAAATCTTTGAGAAGCTGGCATCCTCCTACGCCTGGTCATCATTCATCATAGAGAGAAAGATGGAGAGTATGCTTTTTTTTGCGTATACAGATGTGCACTATAACTTCGCGTGTGCCTTTGCGGCCGAAATTACTCGTGTCATGGTGGTAGTGTGTGTAGATATGAAACTCAAGTACCTACCGATGGGGATAAATATTTATACAAATCTTAGATAGATACATAAATATATTATTGCACACACAAAAGAAGAGTACAGAAGATGAAAAGAAAAATAACAAAGATACATGCAAAGGCGGTCTTATTGCTATGAGCAATCTCTTACAGACAACCTTTGGTGAAAGGATTAGTGAAACCGTAGACGGGACGGTACAATCAATACTAAATACAAGCATGATAAAATTCGTTTATAAACATAAATATATAAGAGAAAAATATATACCTGTATATATATACGTACATATATACATAGATACAATAATATATACAAAACAAACCATAGTATGTTTTTCATCTTTTTTACGTGACATCTATATACGTAAAAGCCGATGTGTGTACGTATGTTCCATATAAACTTCAAAACGCCTGGAGCGAATTTTCTGAAATTTTCAGGCAATGTTCAGATTAGCCGAGTTAGTAATCTTGTGAAGTTTTGTAGTGACCGGAAGTATGAAAACGAACGAAGCTGTGGCTAATGCTAGTATTATAATAACAATTATTATTAAATAGCTCCCCAATATGCGCCAATATTAAAGGGTGCTAAAAATGTAACATTACTATTACTACCACACGCGAAAATCAAATTCACGTACTTCGTCCTATCAAGAAAATCAGAAATATTGACCTTTAATTAAAACTTTTTCTACAATAATAACATCACGTCGGGCGTTGTTATTTAAATTTACATTGTATCACTTATAAGCAGAATGAATCCAATAATGTAATCGATCTAAACTAATCTTAACTTTTATTGAGTGGACACAGTCGGCTGTTCAGGAAACAAGTTTTGATTAGTTCAGATGTTACCAAATTTTGAATTATATATTTTGCAATCTATACTCTACCTACAGGGATGTAAGGGAGTACAAATTGGAATTTGTACTCCCTTACATCCCTCATCATCCACCTCAGTACTCCAAGTCAACCTCACCTGCACGCGGTGCATCCTGCTAAACAACGAACGAGGCTCTGACGACCGAATAGACGGCGGTATAACCTCTGGAAAACAGCGTAGTTAAATGCCATGGACCTGTGACGGGCAGCAGCGTCACCGGTACAAAAAGCTACGCCCTGCGATCGCCAACCCGCCTGCCCAGCGTGGCGATTATGGGCATAACAATCTATGGCAAGCTTACGAACGAAACGGCCCCTAGTTCTCGGTCGCCTCGCTATTCCTGGCCAAGGCGGCGGCCATGGTAACGGCGGGGCAGGGGGTGCTAAGAATCCCCGGGCTACGGTAGGCCGCCAACAACGACTGACGCTGGCTACGTTTAATGGACGCACGCTACGGCTCGACGAACATCTGGCACAATTAGAGGAAGAACTAAAAAACATAAGGTGGCACATCCTGGGGTTATGTGAAGTTCGAAGAAAGGGAGAGGACACCGTAACTTTAGAATCGGGCCATCTTATGTATTTTAGAGAGGGAGACCAACCATCCCAAGGCGGTGTCGGGTTCTTAATTCACAAGGGTCTGTCTGGCAACGTTATAGAAATCTCCAGTGTATCACCAAGGGTTGCATACCTTGTGATCAAGCTAACCGAGAGGTATAGTCTCAAGGTTATCCAAGTGTACGCGCCGACCTGGACACACTCGGATGACGAAGTGGAAGAGATGTACGAAGATATCTCAAAAGCCTTACATACCACCTATAAGGCCCACTTTAATGTTGTCATGGGGGACCTCAACGCAAAAGTGGGAGTACAAACAAGCGGTGAATCGGTAGTAGGGCCACATGGATTTGGAAGCAGAAATCATAGGGGGCAAATGCTTGTCAACTTTCTGGAAAAAGAGGGGTTGTTCTTGATGAATTCCTTCTTTAAGAAACAGACCCACCGAAAGTGGACCTGGCGAAGCCCCGATACTATGACAAAAAATGAGATAGACTTTATTATGACGGACAAGAAGCGCATATTTAGAGATGTCTCCGTGATCAATAGGTTCAACACCGGAAGCGATCACCGACTCGTCCGAGGCACTCTAGGTATTGATTACAAGCTTGAACGGGACCGTTTGATAAAGTCTACGCTCCGACCCAATATGCTTCAAATCCCTGCTGGGTCTGAAACGTTCCAGCTAAAACTGGAGAACCGATTCGCTGCCCTGGAAACCACAATAGACGTTGACATTGACCAAGACCTCGACCAAGTAGTGGGTATTCTCCGGGAAGAAGGGACTAAGATCTGCAAGATGCAATGCACCGGTAAGAAGTCCAAACTCTCTGAGGAATCTCTGCAGCTAATGAAGAAGCGACGTGAAGTTACCGCAGTTACTCCGTCAAACCAGCGAGCTTTGAACAAAAGAATATCGAAGCTGGTAAGACGTGACCTCCGAAACTCCAATACATACTCCATCAAGGAAGCTATTGAGAAAAATCGGGGGTCCAAAGTCTTTGTTCAGAAGCTGGGACGTAGCCATCTGACGAAGCTGACCACAACTAGCGGAAAAGTCGTCGTCTCTAAGCCGGAGATTCTGAAAGAAGTTCAGGACTTCTATGGTCGCCTATATACTTCGCAAGCGCCCCGTCCCACGTCTAATAACGAAGATCCCAGAGCCACGCTTACCCGCCACTACACAGAAGACCTGCCAGAAGTCAGCCTAGACGAAATCGTGTCGGCTCTAAAACAACTTAAAAATGGAAAAGCCCCCGGGGAGGATGGAATTACAACGGAGCTCCTAAAAGCAGGTGGAACTCCTGCGCTAAAACAACTCCAGCGCTTATTTAATTCCGTCCTCTTTTCGGGGAGAACTCCTAAGGCATGGAGCACGAGTTTGGTCGTCTTGTTCTTCAAAAAGGGTGACAAAACCCTGCTGAAAAACTATCGACCTATCTCTCTCTTAAGCCATATCTATAAGTTGTTTTCTAGAGTTATCACGAATCGTCTCACGCGTAGACTCGACGATTTCCAATCCTCTAAACAGGCTGGTTTTCGAAGTGGATACGGCACCATAGATCACATTCACACAGTGCGGCAGATTATACAGAAGTAAGAAGAGTATAATGAGCCCTTGTGTCTAGCATTTGTAGACTATGAGAAAGCCTTTGACACTATCGAAACCTGGTCTGTTTTAGAGTCTTTGCAACGGTGCCAAGTCGATTGGCGATATATTCAAGTGTTAAAATGTCTGTATGACGCCGCAACAATGTCCGTCCAAGTCCAGAACCAGCAGTCTGAACCTATCTTCCTGCATCGAGGAGTGAGACAAGGGGACGTAATTTCCCCCAAATTGTTCACAACTGCACTGGAGGATATGTTTAAGAGTCTGGACTGGAAAGGACGTGGAATAAACATAAACGGTGAGTACATTTCGCACTTGAGATTTGCAGACGACATCATCATCATGGCTGAAACCGTGGAAGACCTGCAACACATGCTGCAAAGCCTAGCTGATTCTTCAAAACACATCGGTCTCCGGATGAATTTGGACAAAACCAAGGTCATGTTCAATACACATGTAACACCGGGACCGATTGCTCTCAATGGAACAACTCTCGAAGTAGTACAAGACTACATCTACCTTGGGCAATTACTGCAAGTCAGTAAAAACTACTTCGAGAAAGAAGCTCAAAGAAGAATACAGCTGGGATGGGCAGCATTCAATAAACTTCGTCGGGTCTTTTCGTCGCCAATACCACAAAGCTTAAAGACAAAGGTCTTTAACGAGTGCGTCCTACCTGTTATGACATACGGAGCCGAGACGTGGACACTGACGGTGCGATTGGTCCACCAATTTAAGGTCGCTCAGCGTGCTATGGAGAGGGCTATGCTCGGAGTTTCTCTGAAGGATCGGATTCGAAATGAAGAGATCCGACAGAGAACCAGAGTCATCGACATAGCCCAAAGAATTAGCAAGTTGAAGTGGCAGTGGGCTGGTCACATATGTCGCAGAACCGATGACCGTTGGAGTAGACGGGTTCTAGAGTGGAGACCACGGCTCGGCAAACGTAGTGTAGGACGCCCTCCAGCTAGGTGGAGCGACGACATACGTAAACTGGCTGGCAGCGGTTGGATGCGTAGAGCTGAAGATCGAGCTCAGTGGCGTGCCATAGGAGAGGCCTATGTCCAGCAGTGGACGAAAACAGGCTGAACACGATGATGATGATGATGATGACTCTACCTACATATAATAAAATTGTAACTAAGTCGAATCTGTATATTAAATATTTTTTGGAAAATCTTATTGAAATAAACAATATTATCGATACAGAGGCCGAAACTAAAGTTTTTAGAATTTTTGTCTGTCTGTCTGTCTGTCTGTTACCGCATCAAAGAAAAACCACTAGAGGGATTTTGATGAAATTTGGTATGGTGATAGCTGGTTATGCGGGTCAACATATAGGATACTTTTTGCCGCGGGAAAATGTCTCATTTCTGAGAAAAAATACAAAAATTGCGATGTAAAAGTATAATAATATATGTAAAACCTAAGAATTTGGTTTTTGGTCATCAGAACGTGGGCGGATCCTCGTTTTATTCGGTCGAGATTTATTTTAGGAATTTAATTCAAAAACACTTCTTTTATTAATTACTATCCCTTTTTTTTTTAAACGTTGGGAAATGCATTTACGCACGAGGTTTGGGACTCACCGGCAAAGCCAGTACTACCCACTAAAACCCAACAAAGCCTTCCCCCGTCTTAATGGGGCGTCGCAGGATCGCTTACGCATTCAACTACGACGCCCCGACGGCAGGTCTGCCGAAGCAGACCACAACAACCACGGGGTTGCTCCAAGGTCCACTCTGCTATCAGAGAAGTACCAGGAGCAACCCGCATGGTACACCGCCCTCCGAAGAGGGCCACCTCCCACCGCCCACCGAAGTGGGCCACCTCCCTGTGCGTTTCTTGGCTTCGCGCCCGGTTGGGTTGCCGGGCACTACTGAGCCCCCCCACCACGGCAAGGTGAACGCACGTTGGGGGGGATTAATTACTATCCCTGACTTAAGTGTTGTAATGTTTGAAAATTTATAACATGTTCTTGAAAGCGTTAAAAATTCATGGAAATAATCAAAAATATCAGCGTTCCCTACGAAATATATTTTTTTTTAAAGAAAATTTTCGAAAAATGCCTCGAAACTATCTGTATCACATTTGAATTACTAGAATTACTGAATCGGGCTAGATATTTTGCTAATAGAAATACATTTTTTTTATCAAGTAACGTTACAAGGAGAAAACGATTTTATGTATAGATTAAAAGAAAATGATTATACCTACATTATTTTAATCCTACGCGAAAATCTTTTATTATATAAAATTATATCAGCGTTGCAGCCATAACATTAGACACCCCTGGATAAACCTATAGGTACTCTAGAGCCTCTGCTATTCTTACTTTTGTTTGTTTATTGTCAGAAGGGAATCTTTCGATAAATTCCATTATAAGTAATTGATATTGTCACCTTGAGGATACTATTCTTATAAAATATAATAATCAATCTTATAAATTATATTTTGTGTATTATCCAATAATCAAGTTATTGAAATTATACTTTTTTGGCACATTTGGAAAAAAATATGAGAGTAAAATTTTTACAATGCGCGCGCACACCAACAGCCAAAAAGTGACATGATGAAATTAGCTGCATTCCTTTTACAAACACAGAGTTGTGAGATACGGGATGAAATCTTTAGCTATTTTTGTTCCGTTACGTCAAAGAAGTATAACTACGTGCATACATAAGTACAGACATACGTTCTTTTTATTATTTATTACTATTATCTAATGTTCGTTGAATATTCATATATAAACCATTATATTATTTTTTGGTCTAATAAGAAACAACTTCCTACAAATTTGGGGCATTTTAAGCGATAATTTTTGGCGATCTTAATATCTGAAAATTATAGGTCGAAAATATATCGCAACTTAAAATTGCTGAATAAAACAACACAAAACACATAAAACGTCGAGTATATTATTATTCGAAAAACTTACATAGCACTATTACACATGTGACCAATATTGCCTTAGAAATTCAACAAATGATTGCGCAATAAACTAAAATTGTATAGGAAATTACAAAAACTGAACACAATATTCATTGACCATAATAAATCAAAGAGAACGCAGTAAGCAAAATAGTGGGTGAGGGCCACTCACTCCGTCATTAGTACAATCTTTTGAATGGGTTCCCCTAACCGCATTTATGGCAATAAATATCTAATTCCACCATTACCATTTGTCACGTCATTTCTCAATGTTCATTTTTTGGGGAAACACATGAAATTAGCTTAGAAATACAAATATAAAATTTGTATTACCTACTAATTATAATTATTTTTATATTTATAATATGTATGTATTTAAAGTTATATATGTGTAGTGTATCAACTATCTGGTATCCATAACACAAGCCTCGTAGCTTACCATGGAACTAGATGGTGCTGTGTCTTAATGTCCCAACATATTTATATTTATTTATTTAATTACATGATAACTACTTGTCTTACGAGAAGGAAAACATCGTGAGGAAACCTAAATATCCGAAACTAACAAGTTTTCAAAAGATATGTGAAGTCCGTTAACTCCGCATTTGGGCAACATGGGGGACTATTGCCTGGTCCCCTTCGTTTTTGTTTTATTTTGGCAAAGCTTCAGCCGTAATATAATAAGTAAATAAAATATTGCTTGTTCTTTTATTATCCTCAATATTTTGTTTGTTAAGTTTTATATTATGTACATGGGTTGGTTTAAGGTCTTAAATTTAATTATTTCTTTTAAAGCTTTTAGACGTAAATTTCGATGAGGCCAGTAAAAGGCAGAAACACTTAAACATAAAGTACGAAATTCGCAAAAAAAGGTTTTCAAAAACATTTATTTACCAAAAAAGAATGGAGTAAGTTTCGTAATTAAATAAAAACAAAGAATCGAATTACCAATATTCACCTTTAGGCGCATTGTCATATCTTTTTAAATAAAAATATATTTTCGCTTTTTTTGTGGATTTATGTTGATTTTTGGTTACCGACGGATGAAAAGTATCTAATATGTTGACCAAGGATATAAGGTACCACCATGCAAAATTTCATTTAAATCGGTTTAACAGTTTCGGAGATTAGCCTGTACAAATAGACAAACAGATAAACGGACAGAACAACAAAAAAGAATGAAAAAATCAGTATTTCTTCTATTTCTTTTCTTACACCCCCCTGACTCGGTTTTTAGCATTTTTTTTATGTACAGACATTCTACAACTACAGTTTTATTATACGAGTATGTATAGATTTTATTCAAAATGATGACGGCTAAGTAAAACATCTAAGTATATTATATCTAGCTATCCTTCATTGAAATCGGTATTGGATACAAAGACTCTTTTTACTGCCAATTGGCAATAGGCGAGGCCAAGGAACGTTCGGAAGCTGTAAAAGCCTTTACGACAAATAAAACTAGGGTCGGAGTTAAGTATGATTACAATATATGGCAAAGTTCTAATAGATCGTGCTGAGGTATCATATTGGTTAGCCGTGAACGTCATTTAGCCGAATTGCTTTCGACTTTAAGTCATAATATAGTTCTTTATATATATTCCTTTTTGAATGATTTATCTTGTTATGTTTATATAGATTTAAACGACACGTTTGGCTCAGTGTGTAGTGACCCTACTTGCTATGCCAGCGGTCGCGGGTTCGAGTCCCATTGGGAGCATTAATTTGTGTGATCATCATGGGTGTTTATATTTATAATAAGTGTGTAGTGTATCAACTATCTGGTATCCATAACACAAGCCTCGTAGCTTAGCATGGAACTAGATGGTGTTGTGTGTTAATGTCCCAACATATTTATTATATTTATTATTTTTACTTTTCTATTCATGGATAAGCTATTGTAAGTGTTCGTAAATATGAAGATCATTATATTCAAAAAAGGATCACTACGTAAAGTATAATGTTAAAAAGTACGTAAGAATATGATGATATATAACAATTTAATCTTCTTTTTAAATATTTTCAGCATAAAGAATAAGTCAAAATGTAAGTATAATAAATTTACGTTTAGTATAGATTTCTCAGAGATGAGATATTTTGCCGCAGTAAAAAGTACCCTATATGTTGACTTGGATAACCAGCTATTATCATACTAAATTTCATCAAAATTTGTCCAGTGGTATTCTCGTGATGAGTTCCCAGACACACAAACAAAAATTCTAAAAACTATAGATTCATCCTCGGTATCGATAATAATGATTATTTCAATAAGATTTTCGAAAAAATATTTAATGCACAGATTTGACTCAGAAAAATATATTATATATTGTGTATATCTTAATTGTAATTTATCAATTTCAAAAGTATTTTCCATAGATTTGGAAAAATATGCGTAAGAACTAGTTCTAGGTAGTAGAAACTTATCTCAGTAATCGATTGAACGTAAAGTTTAAGCTAGCGACTTCTGGCATCGCGTATATAATAAGCCAGACACAAAAGTTTGCAACAAAAAGTATTTATTTATAGCAAGCACATTGTGTACTCTTTATAAAGATTTATTAAGAGATAGAAAAGAATCACTATAATTTTAAAGTTATAAAGCTAATATTAATATGAATGCCAATAACATTTTCTTCTATATATTATATATATTTTTTTTGAAGAAACTTTAATAAAATATTTTTTAATAATGCTTTTTATATTAAAATCATATTATTGACTTTAATTTAACAATGTTTAAACGTACTGAGTTAGTGATAATGAGTATTGAGTATCCATGAATTTAACCGATAAAAAAGGAGGGGATAATCAATTCCGTTGAAATTATAGTAAATGATGTCTTCACACTAGCGACTCATCCTCGCTTCGCTTTGGTTCGTCACTAGGTTGATTCCCCATACAAACCCCATTTCATCCCCATTTTCCCCTTAAGGGATGATTTCCGGGATACAAACTATCCTATGTCTTTCGCAGGGTTTCAAACTATCTTCTTATCAAATTTCATCTAAATCGGTTCAATAGTTCTAGAGATTTTTCTTACAAACAAACTCACAAACTTACAAACTTTACCTCTTTATAATATTAGTGTAAACAATATTTTGATTACAAAGAAAAAAAGACAATATAAAATTTAAAAAATATGTATTGTGAGTTTCCATTTTTTTAACCATAAGTATGATGACTTGTACATTTTCAAGAAAGAAGGTAAAGTTGACAATAAAAAAAATAAAAAAAGTTGACATTTGATGATGTAAGATTTAAATAAAAAAAAAAAAGTTTCAATAAACAAAGTTCATTATATTTTTAATTATGAAGTACTTAAAAAACTATCGAATCTTTATATTAATTACTTTTCATTTTCAAACGAAGAAATCAACACGAAAAATAAATTTTAACATTCAACGTCGGAACTGTAAAAATACTCCTTGCCGACATTTCTGCGCTTACAGTTCATGCGTAAAAGTGATATAAATATAAACTTTGAGTCTTGATTCATTTCATTTGTAAACTTTTATTATAAAACTCTGTGTCGTAAAAGGAAATAGTCACTCACAATATTTAAAGCTGGGAAAAATATTTTATAACACTTAAGCATCATAAAAAAAGTTTCCAATTTGAAAACAAGCAGGTTCCATCCGCTTTATAAAGCCGTAAAAAATACGTGTAATTTTATATAGGAAGAAAAAACTTGTGACGATGACAAACTGTTCGAAGTTGCTTTCGGCTTACATTTATGTCGCAAAACAAAATCCAAGTTGAAAATAACAGGAGATAAAGCTAAAATAATTTACGGGAACAACTTTTGAAATGTCGTTTTCATGTATTTGTGTCGTAAATCTTTATATAGCTTGTAATGGCGTGGCTTTGGGCCTGTTGATTACGTTTGATACTGTCACGAGCTTTCGGATGATGATGGCATGGATATTTAGATAAATGAGTAGTCTTTGTTCGATAAAAATATATAATACTAGCGACTCACCCTCGCTTCGCCTGGGTTCGTCCCTAGCTTGATTTCCCATAATAACTTTCATCCCCATTTTCACCCCTTCAAGGGATGATTTACGGGATAAAAAGTATTCTATGTCCTTCCCAGAGTTTCCAACTATCTTCTTACCAAATTTCGTCTAAATCCGTTAAGAAGATCCAGAGATTACCCCCTACAACGTCACAAACTCACAATTCACAAACTTTACCTCTTTATAATATTAGTATAGACTAGCGATTTTACCTTGTCCCGCTCGGATAGGTCCCTAGTTACCTAACGATAGCCTACGGGCTATTTTAAGTCATAGTTGCGTGGAGTAACACACAAACAAAATTTAAAATTTACAAGATAGGGAATTTTTATTATATTCTTTTACTTAAGGTTTTGAAATAATGTTTTTTATTTTAGAAATATGAGAGAGATGATTTAATTTTAGATTCTTTAACTTATACTATAAACTATATACTACTAACTTATAAAAGTAGTAATTTTATATGAAAACTATAGAACAAAGAATTGATCACTAATTTTCTATGTGAATTATGTATTCTACGTCGGTCACGCCAACGTCAAAAGACCCTTTGTTGATTAAAATTGAATACAGAGGAAAATAATAATAATGATGCAGGTATGTGTATAATTCTATTGTTTTATTTGTAGGCACAGTATAAAATAGCTTTAATGTAATATTTTTGTAACACTATACCTATCTGTTATATATGAGAATTATTTTATATGCTTTTGTGTATGTTTGTTACTCCTTCAAGTTAAAACGGTTTGACGGATTTGGATGAAATGACCTAATAATGAATCAGATAGACCTGATATCACCAGATATATGACCTGATATTACCTGCTGTAATAAGTATACTACTCAGTAACAAAAAATCCAAAAGGTGTCGTGACGTTACGTGTAAATAGTATAACACATATAAGTTGCATATATTTTTGTAATCGCCTCTTAAAAATCTTTATTATGACATACCATTCGATTGATTCAAACGAAAAATTTTTTTTCAATACAATGTTAATTTTAGACTGATGATGATGATGATGTTCTCCTAGCCGATTCCGGCCACGGCGGCCAATCTCAATGAGATTAGCTAACTGCCCAGGAGATATTATAGTGCTCAAGTGTACGCGCAGACACAAGTGCACTCTCTATTCCTATCACTCTCATACTCCGGTGGGACGACTGCTTGACACGACCGGTGAGAGTTAAGGCGCAGGACCGACGGCTTTACGTGCTCTCCGAGGCACGGGGGTGAAACACCGCCAACTTCCCAACTCCGGGCTGTTACTGAGACTTACTATACAGGAAGACTCAATAACTAAACTTGGCCCGACCCGGGACTCGAACCCAGGACCTCCGGGTGTGCAGCCGTACATGCTAGCCACTACACCACCGAGTAATTTTAGACTATGCCAATTTTAAGCCTATGCCAAATTTCAATTTTAATTTTATACACGCATTATCAAAACAAATTGAATCATCAAAGTCGGTTAAGCCATTTAGTAATTACGAGCGAACATAGAATCTGACATACACACATAGAGGTCAAAGAGATAACTCTCCTTTGGACTTCGCCGCAGTCGTGTAAAAAAAGACATCTGCAGGTGTACCCGAGCGAAGTCAGGGTATTTTCCTAGCTTAGAAATAAAAACAAATTATCTTTGTTTATACGATTTTCCCAATCGAATCAGCCCCGGGGCTATGTAATTAAAACCATTCAGACATATTATATCGTACTACGCCCCACGCTCGACATAAATATTTTTCGTGCAGCATAAAAAAATTGTAAGTATCTTAAAGATATAACAATCGCTGTTTATTTATTTTCTTTTCGACATAACATGTGTAATGCTTCTGGAATACGTTTTATGAACCGTGAAATATGGCTTACTATTTTATGAGTAATAATTTATTATTTTTATTACTCACGCCCGCGAATAAGAGTAATATATAAGAGAAAAAATAGTTTTTAACATGATAAGTTTGGTACAATATTATTCTAGTAAAGATGCCCCATCCTATACAAAAAAATTGAACAGCTGTTCTTCGGGCTTTTTTTGTTTTCTTATGTAGACTAAAGATGGCGCTGACTAAAAAAACTAACTTTTAAATACACATGCACTAAATAAAATGTGTAAAGTATAGCAATATTAATTTTCAATTAAACAAAACAAACAGTGAAACCGAAGTACAAAATTTATTACCTAAAATGGCTGATTTTTCAATAATCAGCAAAATTATGATTTTTTTTATGTTTCATTACGAATTAAAAAAAAATCTTTTATTGATTTTACTTAAATATGAATACTAAATCGATATTGTTTCTCATGCGACTCCTTGGTGAAAGTGAAAATAAGTACTATTAGTAGCTACGTTTGGTTTGGTCCAGCAGTATATGAGTATCAGCTCTATTCCAAAATGATGTCAGGCATTTTGGCGTATGATTACTCGATTAAGTGCTTCACGCGTGCCAGTGTATTCGTTAAATCACAATTAATTTGCGAAGGGGGTTTCTTAAAATTTTTAATTTATAATATTATTCATATTTTAAGATATCTAAGACCAAAATCTCGAGCAGCGTTCATTTTCAGTTACACCCAGCTCCCTAAAATGTTGAGGCAAAAAGACTATTTCCAGTTAACTTCTGTAGCTTCAAGTTTCAGAATACATAGATGTATATATTTTTATTTCTAAATATGTCACATCAGTAGCTTCCTCTTGCTCATGTCGATGAGTAATTAATTTGTCTAAGCAGTGACTACATATTAGTTTATTACCAAATATAATACATTACAATAAATGAAGAGTAGTTTGGATCCTCGTCTTGAGAGATTATCTCATATCGTAAAGGTACTTATCATTCATCACTGTCAGCTTTCAAATGTCTTAAGGATTCATTTGAATATAAATAACATAGAACATAATAATAGTTAACTCTTACTTATCTGCTTATAATCAACATGATGAGATGTAGGTAGGTTTATTACGAACTATGGTCTTGACTCTACAAATATTACAGGTGCCTTTCAGTAAGTTTTGGCTTTTTATTAATTTCACAGATTAAAATATCGCTTTCCAGCCACTTTATGAACTCACTCTAGACAAAAATCATACCAATATCGTTTTAACGTTTAGTATAGCTTTCTTAGAGATGATAATATATTTTGCTGCAGTAAAAAGTATCCTATATGCTGACCCGGATAACCAGTTATTATCATACCAAATTTCATCTAAATCTGTCCAGTGTTTTTCTCTTAATGCGTTCCCAGGCAGACAGAGACAAACATTCTAAAAATAGATTTTGATTCTGTATATATTTCAATAAGATTTCCAAAAAATATTTAATGTACAGTTTCGACCCAGTTATAATTTTATTATATGTATAGACTAGTGACTTATTTCAGGTCGCAGTATCTATATACTAAATTTCGTCTAAATCCGTTCAGATGTATCAGCACGAAATGGTAACAAACATACAAACTTTTGCATTGATAATAATGGTTGACCGATATAAAACGTAGTAGATATATCTTTTATTTTTAAAATAGTATACGCTCTATTAAATTATACTAGTGTTCGCCCAGTGGTCTAAATTGGATCATAATCATTTTTATAGATAAAACTAGGGGTCGTGAATAGCTACTAAACAAAATAAAAAAAAACAGTCATGAGGATTGCCGACAGAAGTGAAAACATAAAACTATAAAAAAAATTGCTATATTTGGATATTCAAATTAATTGTTTGATCTTAAATTAAAATCTGTATAATAAAAACTGCTTACATTTATCTCGTTTTGATATCTATCGGCACATTAACTAGCGTTAACACGTCAAGTGACCATGTCGATGACGACTTATGTGGATTTACTCCCCATCCAAACCTGCCTATAGAAGTGTTCACTTAAAAAAATAAAATCAGCTGACAAACAGACGACATAAAGGTACTGTTTAATCTATCTTTACCTATTTATATATAGTTAGCCCATCGGAACACTAAAACTGTGTAATTTGTATACCTAATGTATATTTGGTAATTTAATAAGATTAGTCCGAAAATCATTTTTTTGTATACAAACCTTAAATGATAACAACGGAACAGCAAATGAAATAAAGCTTTATTTTCCACCAATCTATTAAGTTGATTAAATTTCAGAGTTTTGATTTTATAAAGGCTTACGTACGACTTGGGCAAAAGTTTGATTAATTCGTGAGCGATAAAATCAGCTTCGGTCAACCACGTCAAATTAATATGATATAAATTACTTTGTTTCATCTATCCATGTTGGTGTAATTTCACTATTTACCTAATGTCTTTTCAGTTCCTTTTAAAGTCCCACTACTGAGCACGGGCTTCCCCTTAATGTGAAGGGTCATTGCCCACCACGCTGGATAAGTGCGGGTTGGTGGATTTCACATATCTTTCGAATACTTGCTAAGTTCTCCCAGCATGCAGGTTACCTGACGATAATTTCTTTCACCGTAAGGCCTGTGGAAATCATGTTGAAAATGATTCGCACATGGGAATATCAAAGGTGTGAGACACTCGATTTGTCCTCGTTTCACTTGGTTACCCAAGCGAATGTGTAGCTGGACTATATAGTTCGTGCCTTAATTATCTAAACTTTTAATTAATTATTTTTAAATATTCTTAAAATTTTAGTCTGTGAGTTGATAAAGTTGTCACTTGTTGTTATTTTATTTATTTTCATTCAGATTTGTTTGTATTTATTTCATAATTTTGTTACTTAAACTTTATACATATAATATTAGTTATTTAAACAGATAAATAAAATTGAAGTGTCTTTTTGTAATGTAAAATAACAACTTTGTACTACATGCATATGAAATGATACGGTACTAACAAGAAAAAAAATTGGCTGTTTGTCTGTTTGTTCCGGCTAATGACAAATAGCTGATGTTATAAGGGGTAACTTAGGCTACTTTTATATTAGAAAAAGAATCAGGGTTCCGCGCAAACAAATAAAACCCATGAAATTGAGTCGTGAAAAAGTCACTAGTTATTGAACTATAAAAATATATACTTAAATATTCATTCACCCTTCCGATTTATTTGTATTTGGGACTACACCCAGGAGTATATTCCTTAAGGTTTAATCAAAATTGGTGTATAATTTAAAACGACATAATATTTCTAGTACCTACCTATTACGTCTTTCCTGTTAGTTGGCACTAGCAACCTAGTTCTCAGATAAGGAGATTTAGCAAAGGATTGCATCTCCTTTGTAGTGCTGACGACATCTTGAGTTAATCGTATTGTGGTGCTAGGTGTATACAGTTTATACCTAACAAAGGATGGTCCTTGGTTACCAGATTTTTACTATTATTGATTTTGCTATATCTCTACCTATATTTGAATAAAAATACTTTGCGGTGGGTACATAATATGCAAATATTATTAATGCACACCACACAATTTCCGGGAAAATTTCCTTAAGAATTTATTGGAATTTAAAAAAGAAATTAGCCAAATGGATCTAATCCTACTCAAGTAATGCGACAACAACGACAAACAACATTTCATTTTTATTTATATAGAAATATTAGGACGCAACTTGTACCTACTCAATTTTGTTATGTTTGAAGAGATCTCCTTGCTGTACCTACGTGGATTTTGTTCACATTTTCATAGGTTTTAATTTTTTTGCGCGGAACCCTAATTCTTTTTCTAAAGTAAAAGTAACCTATGTTACTTTTTATAACATCAGCTATCTGTCAGCGAAAGCCTCGTCAAAATTGATTCAGCCGTGTTAGAGATTAACTGGAGCAAACAGACAGACAGCCAGATAAAAAAATAAAATAAATATTTTTCTTACCGTGCCGTAACAGACACTTCAATTTTATTTATGTGTATAGATCATTTTTAATCAATATTGACATATTTTGGTATGAATTTGATATACACATATATTTACACTTCATAATAAAGAGTACGTGTAACATCACCATTATTTTTATTTCATTTTGTTCTAATTTGGATCTAAAAACACATTTATTATTAAATAAAGATATCAACCGTAAAATTTATCAAACGCAAATTCAAGCTTATTTTTAATATATTAAGCATATAACGACTAATCGACTTTCCTTTGATATACGCTAGAATATTTCATCGTATTCCCCACAACATATATACTGATAAATCAAAGGCGTGTAAATAAATTTACGAAATTGCCTATCTCAGCCATTAAACAGAATCAATTCTGTCAAGTCGTGTTATCAAAGTCGATTTCGGTGTCAAAGGTATTTTTCTCTGGGAAAAATGATCGAGGCGTTGCGCAATCAAAGTATAGAGCGTCGGAGTTTACACCTCGTCGGGTAAAATGCCTGCTAAATGATTCAAAAGCGGTACGTTTCACACTGGGTTAATTATATTATCTTAATAAATTGTTGTTAATTAACCTGTTATTTATAGTTTAAGCTTTTGGAATTTTTGAAATACTCATTGTACTCTATCTCACTCTCAAGCATGAAAGGTAATTAGTTTGTCGTAAATTAACAGGCCCGAGTCACTTATAAATTTTACTTTTGTAAAGTTCGTCGGGTTTTGCGATTTTTTTTAATATGTTCAATGCATTTTTTTGGTGTGCATATATCTTTATATTTTTACGCAGATGCCTGGAATCGCTTTGTAATAGCGATAACTCGATTTACGTGAAATAAGATAGCGCTGTGGAAAAGATCCTTTATAAAGGTTTTTTATCAATAAAATAAGAAAGAAAATTACCTCTTTTAAATATTTATATCCAGATTATGAATATTATGTACGTATACATAATATGTATAATGCATATATTTGTTAATTTAAATTCGAAGGAAGCATACTTACGCTAGCTAGATAAGCTCGTGGCTGAATGAGATTTTTTAATAAATAATTACAAAGATGACATAAGATACATCTATATAGATAAATAATATTAAAATGTCTGTTTGTAATGTGAAAATAACAACTTTTTATTAAATGCATATGAAATTATATATATTATACGGTATTTATAAGAAAAACATTTTTTTTAACATTTTGTCTGTTTGTTCCGGCTAATCTCTGAAACGGCTGAAGTGTTTTTGTAGGAACTTTCCCTGGCAGATAGCTGATGTTATAAGAAATAACTTAGGCTACATTTACTTTAGAAAATGAATTAGAGTTCTGCTCATAAAAATTGCAACGTACCTAGGGAAGCACCCGAGCGAAGCGAGGGTAAATGGCTAGTAATATATAATTTGCTTTACTATACCTTTATGTTATACTCTAAACTGATTTTAATCCTACGATATTAGAATTTCTCCTCCTGAATTATTATTGTATGCACACAAGGACGTCAAAGGCGTCTCTATCTTATATTACTCCAATATGGCTTCTAAGTTCCAACTTTGATGAACTTAGTATTGGAATATTGTAATATACCTTACTTACCTTAAAGGTAAAAATATTACGTTTTATAATAAATATTTTAACCTTTACAGTTTATGAAGAATAAAAGAGTGTTTATAAATATTTTTTTGCAAGAAACAGCAAACTAATATCACAAGGGAAACCACATGTTCCCACGGGAATGACATGTACCGGGTTGTTTTTATAGTACAATGTATAGTGTTAAATTAAAAAAAATATGTTAAAATCTTAGTTTGGTAAATTCTATTAAACAATAAATGATTTCTTAGCAGTAAGTACATGTTGGAAATTATAACATCGTCTCGAAGCTGTTTCAATGTTGGATATGTTAATTTTTCATTATATATATAGTACTAGCCCACTTACCTCGCTTCGCTCGGGTACGTCCTTAGTTACGCGGATTTTGCTTACAATTTCATGGATTTAATTTTTTTTTCTAAAATAAAAGTACCCTAATTTATCCTTATAAGATCAGTTATCTGCGAGAGAAAGTCGGACCTAACAGACATATAGACAGAAAAAAAATTAAAAATAGTTTTTTTTATAAGTACCATATATAATATAAGCTGTTATTTTGATATTATAAACAGTTTTTATCTATATATTTATTTGTATAGATAAAAAGTATAAAAATATCTTTTGTTCTACTACTCAGTATTTGGGCAGTTCTCAGGATTGAGGCTTTTCTCGAACAATTGCTAGAGATTCTGACATATAATAGGTGTATTTCTGAAATATTAATATTGAATAAAGGAATTGAATTGTTTTTCTTCATGAAAATAAAATATTATAGGTCAATCTCCCACTCATATCTTTCTGAGAAAATCAGATTAGACCCTAACTCTGTTACTATGACGAATTTAATTCTTTTTTTCTTAAATCGATGGCGTTTAGGCCCTTAGTAACACCATATTAAGGTTTGGTTGTGTGGGTGTAATAATGATAATAGCTTTTATTAACTAACATACTTATAAGTTACATTTTATCTTATTTCTACTTAGTTCTACAAAAGAAAATGGAAATGAAATGAATGAAGAAAATATGTGGGTGTAAACTGACTTTAAATAGAGCATGCGAACACGTTGCCTTTAAGATCTCAGTACACACATGAGTTTGTACACAAAGATTCATCTAGAGCAGGAGTTCCCAACCAGGGGGCCGCAACCTACTAAGGGGGCGTAGAGAGAGTTTATTTTGTATAACTTAAAGTTAAAATAAATGAAAATCGTTAAAATAATATGTGTTTTATTATAATAAAAAAATAAAGGTGGGCATGAAAATATTTTTTATAATCCGGGGAGCCTAAGCAGAAGAAAGGTTGGGAAACCCTGATCTAGAGATTACGTTATTATAAAGTTGTTTCTGTACTAGATACTATCGATAGTCATAGCGCTGGTAGTTTGACACATTGTAAGATAATATAACTTTGACGATCTGAAGACGAGACGCCAAGTTTGATGATCCAGCGTTGAAACTTCTCCTTCGTAAATTGCTTTAGACAAGAACAAATATGTTGTATTTAATTCATTATTATGAAGTCTCAGCAGAAAATTAGAAAAAAATATTTTAATAACATTTTAGATAAGCGTCTATTATAAATAGGTTCAAATAAATTTTAATAGATGCTTATGTAAAATTAATAAAAGAAAAAATTACACCTGAAAAAGTGCATTTTAATTATAAAAATTTTCTTTAAATAAAATAAATAATTGGGCAAGTATTTGGACAGTTTGTTGTCTTTCATCTACAGGCAGTGAGTAGCCTTGTATAATAATGCGCTTTTACCTTGCCCATGATGTTCTCCTAGCCGATTCCGGCTACGGCGGCCAATCTCATTGAGATTAGCCAACTGCGCAGGAGATATTATAGTGCACAAGTGTACGCGCAGACACAAGTGCACTCTCTATTCCTATCACTCTCATACTCCGGTGGGACGACCACTCGACACGACCGGTGAGAGTTAAGGCGCAGGACCGACGGCTTTACGTGCTCTCCGAGGTACGGGGGTGAAACACCGCCAACTTCCCAACTCCGGGCTGTTACTGAGACTTATTATACAGAAAGACTCAATATCTAAACTTGGCCCGACCCGGGACTCGAACCCAGGACCTCCGGGTGTGCAGCCGTACATGCTAGCCACTACACCACCGAGGCAGTTATACAATATATACCTTGCCCATATAATATGTACCTCAGTACTAGAACAGATCTCCAGAGGACTGAGAAAACCCGTAAGAAGTTTTAAACCTCGTTTAAAGTGACAGGTGACTGAGTCGACATTCTAGTGTGAATTCAATTTCGGCAAACGTCAGAATAGAACTTACAGTATTATAAAATTGGCAATGCTATTTGCGTTTCCTTATCATATTAGTATTATAAATGTGAGTTTGGATGATGTGTGTATGTTCGTGACTCGTTCACGCTGTAACGGATAGACGGGGTAAGACGAATTGTCATATATAAATTTACATGTGTAGATAAACAAGAAACAAAATTAAAAAAAAATTTTTTTTAACAAAATTGGTAAATCTTACGACAAGCTTTTATATTATATAAATTGTTCAAGGTAATAAATTCATGGGTTTGATTTAATTTAAAGTTTATTTATTCTTTTTAGAGCATTCAAATAAAAATTAGTTTTTAAAAATGTTTTTTTTACAATTATGTTATTAAATTATAGGTACATATAAAGTATTTGAATTTCATAATTTTTGTATGCAATTTGCATATAAGGTAATTTCATTTGTTCATCTCAAAATATTTTTTATTTATTAACTCTTATAAACAAAGTATGAAAGAAATATTTTAGAAAAGCTTTCTTTTATATCTTTTTTCTTTAAAATTCTTATACAGAAAAGGATAATGGACGATCGAGATTTACGGACAATATGTACACAAGTTCAAAGCGTGGTTAACAATGAGCTTAAAAATCATTCATAGTACCTTTTACCGTAATCATGTTGTTGTGTACACCAGATTTTCATACTTTATTTTTATACCAAGTAAGGTTTTTTCTGCGTGAGGCTTTATAACCATACATTTTTGCTTAGTTTACCATGAACAAGTATAATCTCGGTTTTATATGAAATATAAGTCTCTCTTTACTACAATTATTATAATTTTAATAATTATTACTTAAAGTTTAATATATCATAACTAAGTATAAGCATAGTATGAATTTGATACTTTCTTAGATTTACGTGAATATTTGACATTGTAAGTAAAACTATCTTTTCGGATTCTGTCGCGTAGTGTAGTGTTTCGCGGGTAGGCTGTCTGTAACAACTATATAATACCTGTGAGACATTTTACACCTCAGTCTCTCCAGTGACCATGATTGCTGTAAAGCATTCGAAACGCCGGGAACCAAAATTCAAAATAAATTCGTGAAATAATTCGAAAAGATAGTTTTATTTAAAATTATATGAATTTGTTAGGGCAATTAGGTTATTGTATTAGATAGTAGGTACTTGCACATAAAATTCATAATGTTTTAGAAACAGTTGATAATTTATGGAAAGCCAGTCGAATTTATATCACAAGGACTATCTCGATCAGACTAACTATTGAATAAAAAATCGTCATAATTTCTCCATTCATAATACAATAACACAGTAAATACTACAGACTCTTACAATCCATACTAATATTATAAATGTGAAAATGTGAAAGTTTGTTTGTTTGTCTTTCTTTCATGTCGAAACGGCATTGCGGATTGGCGTGATTTTTTGTATGGGGATAGTTGGAGGGTTGAAGAGTGATATAGGTTTTTACAGCGGGAGATTATCTCTTTCCCACGGGAAAACACGTTATAATACAATCAAAAAATATTTATGATCAGAATTACTTCAAAGTTGGATAAATACTCTTCAATACAATTAATTAAACACATGTTTAAGCATTTCTCGAAATTCATCTCATAAGGGGGTATAATAGCGGATGAAAGTTTGTATGAAACCTACCATTTTAAAGTTTTTTTGTAGTTTTAGCGCGAACGAAGCCGCGGGTTCTACTAGTACTTAATAACTCCTTTTTTGCGTCACGTTTTGAAAAAGTTTATTTCGTTATACACCAAAAAATAAATATGCAAAAAGTGAGAGTACTGGCAACTTTAAGGCAATTTATTTATTTATCCTTCCTTTAACACTTGCACTCTATATTGAATTTTTAATAGTTCACCGGCAGCCAACAGTCACCTGTCAGGTAAAAATCGGGCGGAAAGTAAATTTTCTCAGTCCCCTACAGATTCTTTCCGTCACTTACCCCTAAACTTTTCCAATATACATTTGGGAAATAAATTTTTACAGAAGCATATCTTAATCTAAGCTAGGTAAGTGCTTGTTTTATTTTCTAACATTATCAATGGTTATTCCATATATATTGTGTCATGGATTACCTTGTGTTTTTTAGTTCTTATGTGCAAATTCTATGATTAAAAAAAAAACAGTGCCGACAGAAGTGAAATCTTAAAACTATAAACAAATAGTTGCTATTTTTGGATATTCAAATTAATTGTTTGATCTTAAATTAAAATTTGTGAATTAAAACTGTGTACATTTAACTGGTTTCGACATCTATCAGCACACTGAGTGTTAGCGTTAACACATGACCATGTCGATGACGACTCACATGAATTTACTCCCTATCCAAACCTCCTTAAAGAAGTTTTCACTTGAAAAAGTCATGAAATTTTGTGCAAAAGCTCCCTTCTTTTTTATAACTAAAAAAAGTGTGAACTATAACGAAAAATTATTAGAAGTTCATCTCTTGAAGAGTATTAAAAAGAAATGAAAGCTTGTATGAAAGTTAGTCATTTTATTGTTCGACATTGTTTAATTTATTTAGTATAGCAAAAAAAGTAATGTTTTTCGATATCTTTTCAGTTTTTTCTATTAATTTTTAAAAGTTTAGTTGTAATTGGAGGAAAGACAAACATTTATGAGTTTCTATTTATAACAATATCTAATATATTATAACTAGGTATAAGCATATGAGAACTCATTAAGGCAAATAGAATGAGACACAGAATAAATTATCTAACCAACATTTTTAAATATTTGGGAATTTAAAGGCTGTCTTCAGCAGCATCAGATAAACGATATCATCTTGTTATTGTATAATCGTTTGTTTAAAAAAGATGTACAAAGATTCAACTTGATTGATACTCGAGTAATATTTTACTTCTTCCAAAAGTTATTCCATTACATGTATATAAAATATATCATATTGCTTTTAAAAGAGTCTAAATGTACATAAATGTTGACAAGCTACGAAGTGATAGTAGCGGCTGTATTGAACCTGTCAGTCACGCTAAACGATTCGGATAGAAAAGTTGTACACAATTTTGAATTTCAATCAAGTATCCAAGTGCTCACGTGCAAAATTGTACTTTCAGTATAAAAATAATTTTGATCGTGCCTCCGCTTACGTAGTATTTGAGATATGAGCACAGTAGTAACGCGCTCGCTTGGGGAACCGAGTGACGCGGGTTCAAATCTCGAACTCGCACCTCTGATATTTTCATGTGCGAATCAGTTAAAAACGACAAAAAAAGCCAAAACAAAATTAAAAAAAAAAACAAAATCAAAAAAAAGAATCGCAACATTTTTTTTATAATTTTAAGCAAAAATAAAATTCAATTTTTACATAGTTGAGTTTTATAATTTAATTTAATACAATATGAATAAAAGCTAAATATATGTATAGCTAGTATAAGTATCATAAAATTTAAATTTTATCTCTTTCTATCTTGAAATATGAGAGCAGCATCTTGTTTGTAAATAAAACGTGAATGCGAATTTTGATTAGTTCTTATATATTTACAGCATGGATTGTTTAAAAGTCTACAAGTAAGTATACATTGACTCTGAACATTTAAGTTTTAATAAATTGTTTAAATGAATAATTCTTCATTTGAATTTCATCCATACTCAATATTATAATTGTGAAAGTGAATTTGTTTGTTTGTTCGTCCTTCTTTCACGTAGAAACAAAGTAATGGATTGGCGTGATTTTTTGTGTGGAGATAGCTGGAAGGCTGGAGAGTGACATAGGCTAGTTTTTACTGCGGAAAAGTCCCTCATTCCCACGAGAAAACACGTTATAATACAACCCAAAAAATATGTATGATCAGAATTACTTGAAACTTGGTGTTAATGCTCTTCAATATAATTAAATAAATGCGTGTTTTAGCATTTTTCAAAATTCATCCTATAAGAGGGTAAAATAGGGGATGAAAGTTTGTATGAAACTACCTTTTTAGAGATTTTTTTGTAGTTTTAACGCGAGCGAAGCCGTGGGTTCTGCTAGTATTATATAAATACATAGGGACGATTTCAAGCGAAGCCAGTGAGAGTAAGTCGCTAATCGCTATATAACATAAAGCAAAATAGTTTTTTTTTGTATATTAAACGCGAGCGAAGCCGCCAGTTTTGCTAGTATATGTACTCGTATAATATTCTTCGCTTTCATTAATTTGGATCGAACTTAACCTATATGTCTTAAAATATAATAATGGCACATGAAACTTACGCCGTGCATTACACAAATGTTCCACACAGTGTTAGCTGGTATGCGGTTGGCATGGACGAATTAGAGACTGGACCTGTCATAAAATACAAATGTATGAAAATGTATGAAAACTAGTTCAACCAAGTGAGGCATAACGCACACAAAGATTTTATTACATTATTATAAACACTGATACACAATACAATATTTCTAGTGCTTGAACGTAATCGATAAAATACATATATCGATGAACCAATGAATGACATTTTAGACATTGGTTAGCATAGTCATCATATTTTACATCTTTTAATTTATTCTTCTTCTTTTAATTTTAATAAATTAAAATAAATGAATTAAAGAGGCAATAATAATGTGTCAAATAATAATTATTTTTTAATTTGATTTATATAAATACGATGGCATTGATGGCAACATTCTGTTGGCCTATAATAATGTTAATGAACAAATGAATATCGGGTATATATTCCATTAATATATAATAAATATTATTTTGTAAAGATTAAAAAAAATATTAAGCTAATTTAATTAAATAAAGTGATTTTGTTGATTCTGTTATTGAACTATTTTAATTGGCAATTGATTGTCTCGGGTAGTTATAAAAATGTGACACTGTCCTACTATTGCTCAGTTCTTAATAAACATTTGTGAAATTAGGAAAAAGAAAAAGTGATTGCAAATTAAAGTGAGTGTTGGATCGTGAAAGTAAAATAATTAGTGCAAGTGGTAAAGTGTTTTATTACAAATCGCCAACCCAGAAGTTTAGTGCTAAAACATTATTGTTTGATTTTGTGTAATTTATGTGTTGAAATAAAATGATCTTTATTATTATTACAATGGAATAATATTCCAAAGTATATAAATGTGGAATAAAATAAAATAAAAAATTAAGTACACATACTAATTATAATTTTTGCATTTATATTTTTATTTGATTTAGAAAATATTTTTATAAATTGATTGTCATCAGATTGTAGGATACTGTGGTAAAAGTATTTTATGTTATTGTACTGTATAAATAACACAATTCGTTTAGTAATTTCGTCAAATATCGATATATTTTTCGACATTGTCAAGCAATAGTCGATGTCAAATGGACTCACTCGACAGTTTAGTCATTTGTTCTGAATGGTATAATCCAGGGATTTTATGATGGTTGTCAGATGTCAACAATACATAGAAATATCGACTATATTTAACATAGTTGGATAATATGACATTTTATTTTACATTTAATTAAATTGTGTGATAAATAACAATAAATGTAATAAAATAATGTATTTACAAGTGAAAAGAAATACTGCTGCTTCCGCCGTTATAGTTTTTACATCATTTAACAGAACATTTAGTCATTTTTGGGAGATGTTTTGTTGACAAATAAGTGCTTGAGACTGACGCAAAAAACAAACGACCAAGCCTAAAATCTCCTGGTTACTGAGAAGACCGATAAAGGTACGTCCGCTTATATGTCTAGTCCAGTGGTTAATTCGTTCATGGCGGTTGGCTTGAACCAATGCTCGATGTTCCGATTAGCCAATTTACTCAATGAGTTAGCTTCCGCGTTTCAATTTCGGTATCGCTTTGAATGGTAATATGATGATATCAGCTAATACTGAGTTAAGTTTTATTGATTATTAAATAAAATTAATGTCACATGCGTAAAATATGTATAACTAATTATATTTTACGCATGTAACAACTAGCTTTTGCCTCAAATCCGTTTTTTTTTCTATATATTTGTAACAAATCATTAAGTACTCAGCGATTGATCAAAGTTAAAAGGCTATAAGTATACTTAAAGGATTAAAACTCGTTCTAAAGCGAAACAAAAACTAGCCATTCTTTGACTCCAAGGAGTACATTAATATGCAATGTGTTTGTTAACGACGTGGCTACAACGGACCGGATGTTTAGTTAATTTCCGCCCGATGCGAATGTTTGTATTGCTTAGTACAGATGTTTGCCTTATGTAGTTAAGACCTAAATAGACGAAAAGTAATGTCCTTTCTAATCATACTAATATAATACTATTTAAGTGTAATCTGGAATGGAGATCTTATATAATGATTTGATATTTATGCTTTCTATCCACAAGTATGTGCAGCAATGGATTTCCACTAAGGGCACTCTGGCCTAGTGCTCAGGGCGGCAAATTTTTAGGGGCGGCAAAATTCGGAGGGCGGGAAAAATTTTCTTCGCGTTTATCGAAAATGCTTTTTTTATTTTCCAAAAAATGAAAAATAAAAAAAGATTAACTAGTTAATACATTTTTCAAAAAATTGATATCATGTATAAATTAGTTTTTTGCATTTCTAAAATAATTAATATTAATTTTTTTTTACTGTCAACATTTTATTCAAAATTTCGATAATAGGGCGACATTTTTTACAATGCCCAGGGGTGGCGCTAAGGCAAAAAATCCGGAACTGTGTATGTAAGGTCGCGAGCAGAGGCTATGATAATAAATTCTGCCCATCTCTATATAATTAATCGTACAATTTAATAATTGTAGAAAAAAAAAACTTGTTCATTGGTCTTGTGGCTAGCTTATAGCATTATAGATTCTGAATTCCTAGGTTTCCTCCAAGGTTGGGTAGTAGGATTTTTATTTCAAAAAAATAGTCTCAAAACTAGTAAAGCGATGGTATTATACGCTTGCTTCAGAGAGATTGTTTTGAGGTATTTTTCCGATCGTATCACATTAAAATAGTGAATAGAATTTACCTGTATTTTCACATACTTTTTATCAGAATAGATGTGTGATAGTGACGTTGGTAGCCTGACCGTAATTTAATTAGGAGACCAATAATGTATGCCATTATTAAAGATAATTTAGTTTGTGGGTAGTGGTAGTTAAATTCAAACATAGATTGTGTAGGTATAAGGTTGCTAACTGAAAAATATATATAAATATACGCCAAAATAGATATTTGTTAATTTTTCCTTCATGATTCTTTTTGTTTCAAATATAATTTGTTTTAAGCGGCCAGACACATACAAGAGTCAACAGGTGCTAGAATTTAAAATATTTTTGTGGTTAGACCACTGTGGCTCGACGCTCAATGTGATTTAATTGGCGTGTTCTAAGGCGCCGTCGATATCTTAAATAGAATGTTAGGCCAATCCTTTACTTTTAAGTTTTTGTTCGTTCAAAATTTTCTTTATTCTCCTTTTAACTGATAAATAATCTTATGAAATCTAATATTACTTCTTTAGGTTTATATTCCATTACATTTTAATTCAAACAATTATTATAATCGCTTTAGCTATATTATGTTGTTTGTTAGAAAATAATTTAAATAGCCACTTCATCTGGGCTAAGGTCAGAATCGTTTAAGTTTGTTGATGAGCTTCTGCCAACTTGCCTACTGTTGGTTTGCGGTACCCGCAAACGTAATTGCGTTAGATTACTTTAGAAATTATTACTTTAATTAAATATTTACGTATTATATTATTACGTTTTAAGGCTTAGTATAGATATCTCAGAGATGAGATATTTTCCCGCAGTAAAAAGTATTCTATATGTTGATCCAGATAACCAGCTATCATCATACCAGGATGTGTCCAATGATTTTTTCGTGATGCGTTCCCAGACAGACAGACATACATACAAAAATTCTAAAAACTATAAATTTGGCCTCTATATATATAATAATGATTATTTCAATAAGATTTTCCAAAAAATATTCAATGTACAGATTCAACTCAGAATTTTAGTTGTGTTAGTTTTATATGTATAGATAGATAACAGGGGTTTCTATATATTTGTAATATTTTTCGAAAGTTTTATATTAGGAAGTTCGTAATATAGAGTAGAAATCATAACCAAGGCCCACATAAACTAGCGATTTGTGTATTAGGTACGTCATAATAAATGAAGGAATTTCAGATTTTTTAAAGCCTGATCTAATAATAATTTGTATCTAATAACCGTTTATTTATAATTTTTACAATAATAACGAAATATTATTATTACTAATATTATACGGTTTCATATTTCATTAGCAACTTATTGCCGCTTCGCATAGCATTTTCATTCCATTTATTGTATTGTATGCATTCTGTTTTTAAATTCTTATTATAATACTTTTTTACTTTTTATGGACTCGTCTATACATTAGTTAGTTTATCGTACGTTTAATATAAACGACAAATTTACTAAATGTTGTAACAACAGAAAAAATAATGTTGTATATCCTTATAAACTTTACAAGTAATTTGTACATTTCGTCCTTATTTTGGTCGGCTTGATCACGAAAATGGTTACTGTGAACAACGGTTTACTTTATATATTATTTTCAACTAGCGGCTCACCCTTGCTTCGCTCGGGTTAGCCTGAAGGCGAACAAAAACAAATCTATCCCACGGGAACCGTATATTTTTTTGGGATAAATACCAGTAGTAACCTATTTGTTTTTCTGATGTATGAACTATGTATTGTAAAATTTCATTAAAATCCAATTAGTAGTTGTTGTGTACTAAGCTGTATAAGTTACGCTATAGCTGTATAACTGCCTCGGTGGTGTAGTGGCTAGCATGTACGGCTGCACACTCGGAGGTCCTGGGTTCGAGTCCCGGGTCGGGCCAAGTTTAGTTATTGAGTCTTTCTGTATAGTAAGTCTCAGTAACAGCCCGGAGTTGGGAAGTTGGCGGTGTTTCACCCCCGCGCCTCGGAGAGCACGTAAAGCTGTCTCACTGGTCGTGTCGATCAGTCGTCCCACCGGAGTATGAGAGTGACAGGAATAGAGAGTGCACCTGTGTCTGCGCGTACACTTGTGCACTATAATATCTCCTGCGCAGTTGGCTAGTCTCAATGAGATTGGCCACCGTGGCTGGAATCGGCTAGGAGAACATCATCATGTATAAGTTACTATAGTTTTTTAACTATCGCACAGAAACTCTTTAATTTTCCGGAATGAAAAGTAAAACCATGCAAAATTTCATTTAAATCGGTTCAACAGTTTCGAATATTAGCCTGTACAAATAGACAAACAGACAGAGAAACAAAAAAATTGAAAAAGTCTGGATTTGTTTTATTTCTCTTCTAACATCACCCTGACTCGGTTTGTAGCATTTTTTTTTCTATGTACAGACATTCGACCTTTACAGTTTTATTATATGTATAGATATTGTACATCACAGCTTCGCCATAATCAGCTGTTTTCATAGACAACATTTGATTAATCTACGTCTCCACATGGTGCCTCATATCATGTACTGTTCCACTAGTAGAGTAAGGGGACTATGGACTAAACTATGGACCGATGCAATAGTCGAATTAGGTTAAAGAATCAATAGGGGTACTTATGTGGAAACGTGTATTTACACATACTGATATTTGTTACTCCTTTTCATTTGCTGTCGCCTAATATCGAATACTTTCAAACCAGAGCAAGATCGTGGTCGTCTAGTGCGTTTGGGCCGTGAACGATAGAATACTTTAAATCGATGGTAAACACGGTGCGTAAAACACAATGAAAAGATGCCCCTAAACCAATAAGGGTAGTAAGCAAAGAACAAGTGATATGTCAGTGTCTCCACCACACCTGTGAGAAGAAAGATGAGAAAATATACACAAGAAGATTTTTTTTTTTTTAGTTCTAAAGTATTATGAGAAAATATTATATGTGCATATATTACACATTTATTAGAGACGCTGTTTACAGCATATGTACGTAGCATACAGGTCCCGAGGGCTTGCAATCAACTGATGCGAGCTAGATTCATACAGACTGGTGGTTTACACGAGATTTATCTGGCTTTCAGTTTCTATAATGTTAATTTAGTTTCCGGTCCAACGGGTTGAATTGGTCTAATGTTGAATATTTCGCTTTAATACTTATTTTACAATAATCTACGAAAACATACTATCATTTTAACAAAAAAAATTAAAACACTCAAAAAATTTAAAAGAAAAATTGTTTAGGGACACCTAATTCTATGTTATGAAAATAATTGTTTTTTAGGTGGTTGAGGTATACATATATAGTGTCCCCCCCAACGTGCGTTCACCTTGTCGTGGCGGGGGGGCTCAGTAGTAGTAGCGAAGCTAAGAAACGCACAGGGAGGTTGCCCACTTCGGTGGGCGGTGGGAGGTGGCCTTCTTCGGGGGCGGTATACCATGCGGGTTGCTCCTGGTACTTCTCTGATAGCAGAGTGGACCTTGGAGCAACCCCATGGTTATGTTGGTCTGCTTTGGCAGACCTGCCGTCGGGGCGTCGTAGTTGAATGCGTAAGCGATCCTGCGACGCCCCATTAAGACGGGGGAAGGTTTTGTTGGGTTTTAGTGGGTAGTACTGGCTGTATTACGCCGGTGAGTCCCACACGTCGTGCGTAAATGCATTTCCCAACGTTAAAAAAAAAATACATATATAGTGTGCAGTATAGCATAAAAATAAGTCCATTTCATATAGGTATTTCTTTCCACTGAATAATCTCATATATCAATAATAAATATGTAGGTACCTAATAATCACATAGGTATATAAATAATTTGATTAGATTTTATAGATTCCAAAAAATCAAAGATCCCTTAAAATAGAATGCATTTGAATTTTAAACATTATCTTTACCAGACTACCTTCAGTTTGATTTCACTCGCTAACACTATGGATAAAATACCATGCTTTATCTGCTAAGAACATTTATCTCAAAAAAAGAGAAAAAGCTTTGTCCAGTATAAAATGATATCTTGTCTCTGTAAAAGTATTTAATTCGATTCAATCCTCCAGTGGGAATCTAGTTAGAGTCGATCAAACTATTCTTGTCTCAAGACCAAGCATGCATATCGGAGAGAACTTACGTAGTTCTTAAAAAACGTATGAATTCCACAAACATGCATTCGGCCAGCTATGATTTGATCCTCCTCGCATTAGGGATGTGTACAACAGTGGCAAATGACTGCATTTTTACCATATTACTAGTGACTCACCCTCGCTGCACTCAGGTTCATCCCGAGGTGCTTTTCGATTTGCTAGCTGTTCTTTTTATGTTTTCTCTATTTTTTTACATTTAAACCACCCCTGACTCATCTACAATAAAACAAAAAAAAAAAAAGAATTATTAAAATCGGTCCAGCCGTTTATGAGTTTTAGCGAGACTAACGAACAGATATTGGTTTTTATATATATAGAGATAGATTATTTTGCATTAGCACGGCTTTTAGTTCCTTAATCAACTGATGTCTAAGTAAAACTTTTTTTTTTAATTTTTTCCATTTATGTTAGAGAGTAAACTCCTTATGTGTTGTAACATTTGATGTATTTTTTGCTTTCAACGTATTTTCCGATTATTGTTATTTAAATTCTTTGATGTTACACGAGTATGAGCGTTTATGAAAAATTCTTTTATACAATTTACGCATGCCCAGGCAGTTTAGGCAGTTTGAGTAAACAGATAGAAACGGCCCTACACAGGTAATGTTGTGGAAGTAATGCCTTCATTATGCTGATGTTTCGTTATTTATTTCATATGAGCTCGAGACTTTTGTGCCATAGATTGTGCTAACTAGTTACTGCCTATACTCTTTCCTGTCGCTCATCTATTTCGTTCGTAATATGGCCCTATTTTATTTTGGACTGCATAGAAATGTCATCGAGTTAAATGATAAAAGTACATTTTGATGTGCTTTAAAGCTTGATATAAGAAATGGCAAAATATATTGTATAGATGTTTGTACTGTGTTATTGTAATATTTTTAATATTTATACTTTGTACAG